>SJYC01137264.1:0-16878 GCA_006408675.1 Madoqua kirkii
CATTCCTCCCAAAGAAATTCCAGGGTTGATCTCCTTCAGAAAGGATTGGTTGGATCTTCTTGCAATCCAAGGGACTCTCAAGAGTCTTCTCCAACACCACAGTTCAAAAGCATCAATTCTTTGGCGCTCAGCTTTCTCCACAGTCCAACTCTCACATCCATACATGACCACTGGAAAAACCATAGCCTTGACTAGACAGACCTTTATTGGAAAAGTAATGTCTCTGCTTTTCAATATGCTATCTAGGTCGGTCATAGCTTTTCTTCCAAGGAGTAAGCGTCTTTTAATTTCATGGCTGTAGTAACCATCTGCAGTGATGTTGGAGCACCCCCAAAATAAGGTCTGACACTGTTTCCACTGTTTCCCCATCTATTTCCCATGAAGTGATGGGACCACATGCCATGATCTTCATTTTCTGAATGTTGAGCTTTAAGCCAACTTTTTCACTCTCCGCTTTCACTTTCATCAAGAGGCTTTTGAGTTCGTCTTCACTTTCTGCTATAATGTGGTATCATCTGCATATCTGAGGTTATTGATATTTCTCCCGGCAACCTTGATTCCAGCTTGTGCTTCTTCCAGCCCAATGTTTCGCATGATGTACGCTGCATAGAAGTTAAATAAGCAAGGTGACAGTATACAGCCTTGAAATACTCCTTTTCCTACTTGGAACCAGTCTGTTGTTCCATGTCCAATTCTAACTGTTGCTTCCTAACTTACATACAGGTTTCTCAAGAGGCAGGTCAGATGGTCTGGTATTCCCACCACTTTCAGAATTTTCCACAGTTTATTGTGATCCACACAGTCAAAGGCTTTGGCATAGTCAATAAAGCAGAAAGAGATGTTTTTCTGGAAGTCTCTTAATTTTTGATAATCCTTTGGGTGTTGGTAATTTGATCTCTGGTTCCTCTGCCTTTTCTAAAACCAGCATGAACATGTGGAGTCTCACAGTTCACATACTGTTGAAGTCTGTTGAAGTCTGGCTTGGAGAATTTTGAGTATTACTTTACTAGCATGCGAGATGAGTGCAATTGTGCAGTAGTTTGAGTATTCTTTGGTATTGCCTTTCTTTGGAACTGGAATGAAAACTGACCTTTTCCAGTCCTGTGGCCACTGCTGAGTTTTCCAAATTTGCTGACATATTGAGTGCAGCACTGTCACAGCATCATCTTTCAGGATTTGAAATAGCTCAACTGGAATTCCGTCACCTCCACTAACTTTGTTCACAGTGATGCTTCCTAAGGCCCACTTGACTTCGCATTCCAGGATGTCTGGCTTTAGATAAGTGATCATACCATGGTGGTTATCTGGACCATGAAGACCTTTTTTGTATAATTCTTCTGTGTATTCTTGCCATCTCTTATTAATATCTTCTGATTCTGTTAGGTCCATACCATTTCTGTCCTTTATTGTGTCTATCTTTGCATGGAATGTTCCCTCAATAACTCTAATTTTCTTTAAGAGATCTCTAGTTTTTCCCATTCTGTTGTTTTCCTCTATTTCTTTGCATTGATCACTGAGGAAGGCTTTCTTATCTGTCCTTGCTCTTGTTTGGAACTCTGCATTTAGATGTTTATATCTTTCTTTTTCTCCTTTGCATTTCACTTCTCTTCTTTTCACAGCTATTTGTAAGGCCTCGCCAGATAGCCATTTTCCTTTTTTGCATTTCTTTTCCATGGAGATGGTCTTGATCCCTATCTCCTGTACAATGTCACAAACCTCCATCCATAGTTCATCAGGCACTCTATTTATCAGATCTAGCCCTTTAAATCTATTTCTCACTTCCACTGTATAATCATAAGGGATTTGATTTACATCATACCTGAATGGTCTAGTGGTTTTCTCTACTTTCTTCAATTTAAGTCTGAATTGAATGACAAGCCTAGACATCGTATTAAACAGCAGAGAATTCACTTTTCTGATAAAGTTCCATCTAGTCAAAGCTATGGCTTTTCCAGTAGTCATACACAGATGTGAGAGCTGGGCCATGAAGAAAGCTGAACACTGAAGAATTGATGCTTTTAAACTGTAGTGTTGGAGAAGATTCTTTAGAGTCCCTAGTTAGCAAGGAGATCAAACCAGTCAATCCTAAAGGAAATCAACCCTGAATATATTGGAAGGGCTGATGCTGAAGCTGAAGCTCCAATAATTTGGCCACTTGGTGCAAAGTGCCGACTCACCAGAAAACATACTGATGCTGGGAAAGATTGAAGGCGGAAGGAGAAGGGGATGACAGAAGATGAGATGGTTGGGTGGTATATGCAACTCAATGGACATCAGTTTGTGCAAGCTCCTGGTGTTGTTAAGGACAGAGAAGCCTGGTGCGCTGCAGTGCATGGTGCCACACAGAGTTGGACACAACTGAACAACAACAAAGATAATGGATATTATCTAAACCTATTGTGGTGATCATTTCACAACATACATAATGCAAACCATCATGCTGTGTACCTTAAACCTATATAAACTTATTTTTTGAATAAAACTAAAATTAAAAAGAGTAAAGTGAGAAAATTAAGAATCATGTGGACTTTGTTGAACTCCTGGCTTCCCAAAATCCAGGCCTGAGATTCTGATCTCATTGGGCCAAGGCAGAGATTCGAAATGAATGTGGTTGGAGAACTCCAATTGGAAGTTCCAGTTTGACAGAGTGAGAAAAGCCAGGATGTAGTACGTGCTCAGTAAATGCTTTCTAAATGGAAGAATGAACTCTTTCTAATAAGAGTGTAAAGCCAAACTCAGAATTTACAATGGTTCTCACTTCAGCAAGTAGCGTCTGGGGAAAGATCGAGGCAAATTATCTGCAATTAGGCCTCTCATTAGCATATACACAAACATGAAAAGCTTGGAACATGAAAAAATGAGATGCATAATTTAAAATCTAAGGGAATTTACAATATTTTTTCTCTTAAAAATGGATTAAAAGATAAAGCTGCAAGGTTTTAAAAATTATTTTTGAAGTACCAGAAGTCACACACTCATACTCTTCTATTCCATTGTACAAATACAGACACAGGAAATAAAAGAAAAAAGAAAAGCTTCATTTTGTTCCAGCTTCAGGTTTGGCCGCAGATGCGCACATGGGGAGCTGTCAAATCGATGACATTTTCCTAGGATTACAGTCTAATGGACTCTTTCATGAAGAATTTATGCTCTCTTCCTGCACCTTTTCTCCCTAATACTTCTCTTTTCTTCCCTCTGTGGTAGTTGTTTGATGTTCTGGAAGTTAAGGCAATTAAGGAAAATGCTTCCAGGCATGGGAGTAACAATCAGCATCATTTCTCGAAATTTCAAGGATTTAATGTGCTACCTAGGCATAGTGGCTCAGCAGTAAAGAACCCGCCTGCAATGCAGAAGCCTCAGGAGATCCTGGGTCAGTCCTTGCATCGAGCAGATCCCCTGGAGAAGGGAATGGCAACCCACTCAGATATTCTTGCCAGGAAAATTTCATGGACCGAGGAGCCTGCTGGGCTACAGTCCATAGTGAAAGTGAAAGTGAAAGTCGCTCAGTCCTGTCTGACTCTTTGCGACCCCATGGACTTTACAGTCCCTGGAATTGTCCAGGCCAGAATACTGAAGTGGGTAGCCTTTCCCTTCTCCAGGGAATCTTCTCAACCCAAGGATCGAACCCAGTTCTCCCACATTGCAGGCAGATTCTTCACCAGCTGAACCGCAATGGAAGCCCAAGAGTCCTGGAGTGAGCAGCCTATCTCTTCTCCAGCCCATCTTCCCGACCCAGGAATCAAACAGAGGTTGCCTGCATTGCAGGAGGATTCTTTACCAACTGAGCTATTAGGGAAGCATTTTATTTATATCCTATTTATGCAAAGTGGTTTTGAATCTTCTCTAGTGTTTCTCCATCAGGCATATTTAAGAAAATAACTATAAAAATAGCCTATTAAATGTTCCAAATTGAATAGTTCAAAATATCTGATTAAACATCAGTCTTAATGACACAGAGTAACAATTGATGTAATGTGGTGAAATTTATGTTTCTATTATTATTAAATAAATTTTACTATTCTCCAAGAAATTCTATTACCTAAACCAAAGTTCAAGATCTGGTTCTCCTATCTAAAGTGTATCTTCCCCTGGGTCGGGATGATCCCCTGGAGGAGGGTATGGTAACCCACTTCAGTATTCTTGCCTTGAAGATCCCATGGATGGAAGAGCCTGACAGGCTACAGTCCATGGGGTCACAAAGAGTTAAACACAACTGAGTGACTTCACTTTTCTTTCTTTCAAATCTAAAATGGCAACATTTCTAGAGATAGGATGTAGATTAGCAGCATAAATTATACGACAGAAACTTTAGTACAGTTAGAATATAAACTACAAATTTCTTGAGAAACCATGTCCATTCAAAATACTCCTATCACTGTTTACCTTCAGAACTCATCAGATTATAGTAAGTGACATCTGTCTGTCATTTTTTGACTCAGAAACTCAGAAAAGGCATTCAACACTAACCAAATTTGGCTGATTTATATGATTCCATTCATTTGCATGGAAAATAAGACACTGAATACCATCCAGCTGCTTCCAAATGTCCAGAAGTCCTGGAATGACCCATTCATGCATCCTGCACATTGAAAGTGCCCACACAATGTGGGCTGGGTAGTAATATACTACATGGGGGAGGGAAAGGCACTGAGGCAAGCTGGAGAAATAAAGAGAGTTAAGTTGGTGCATGCAAGAGAACATGTGCAGATTGACAAGAAAAAGAAATGGAAAAACAAAGATGGCAAAACTGGTATACTGCACACTCTTGTAACAGTTAAAAATTAGGATTTTGAAAAAGTAGTATGACAGATTTGGTAACTACCACACTCCACATACTTCTAGGCACAACATTAAAAATACTCAACAGTTTGCATGATTATCTTGATCATTAATTAAGGGAAAAATTTAAAAGCTTTCTCCAACCTTTTGCTCTATTTGTGTGTACATATATACACACAGGCTTTCCAGGTGGTGCTAGTGGCAAAGAGTCTGCTTGCCAGTGCAGGAGACACAGAGGAGAAAAATAGCAACCCACTGTGGTACTGTTTCCTGGGAAATCCCATGGACAGAGAAACCTGGTGGGCTACAGTCCACAGGGTCACGATTGAGTGACAGAACATACAACACACACAAACACAGAAACAGACAGACACACACATATGTCTGCACACACAAACACAAATGTACACTAAATGTTTCCATCAGGGACTGGAGTCAAAGAATCAATTCCTCACCAAATTATCCCTATACATCTGATTTTAGAAACTGCTAGCATGATGGTTCCTTTGCCCAGGCTGTCCTGAGCTGAATGGTACCCCTTGCTGAGCCATGACTGGGCATCACATGCTTTCATGGCCCCAAGTCACCCCTAAGTCGACAGTAATTTGGCCCCTGCACCTGGCTGTGGCCCCTGCACCTATCCAGGAGTTGGCCTGGATATGCCCCCAGATGCCAGCCACACTCCCCATTACCAGGACTTAAAGGACTGGTGTCTCTGCCCCAACCCCAGCTCACCTGCCTCTCTCACCTCTGGACACACCGCCCCCATAACAGCAGGGGCATCCCACATGCTCTGCTCCTCACCTCCATATCTGTCCCCATCCAAGACCGTCCCACTCCTACTTCCTCACCACTTTTGCATCCTCCACTGGCAATGCCATTAAACTCTTTGTAGTCTCAATAAGTGGACTATTGCTGTTTTCCAAGTGGTAAACAAAAGAAATTTTAAAAGAATATTTAACCACCCTGGTGGCTCAGAGGTTAAAGTGTCTGCCTGGAATGCAGGAGACCAGGGTTCGATTCCTGAGTCAGGAAGATCCCCTGGAGAAGGAAATGGCAACCCACTCCAGTACTCTTGCCTGGAGAATCCCCATTGAGGAAGGAGCCTGGTAGGCTACAGTCCATGGGGTCACAAAGAGTCCGACACGACCGAGCGACTTGACTTCACTTTACTTTAACCACAGATAATGTTACACTGTTGTGGATCAGCAAAATACTTGCTCTGAATAGATGGTTTTTTTTTGGCCCTGGCAATGAAACCTCAATGTGATAACCTGGGAGTGAGGACAGTGGTAAGCAGTGGTTAAAAACCACGTGACCTGAACGGCTCCATGTTAGAGATGGTCAAGGAAGAAGTTTGAGGGGTAAGAAGCCCCCATGACGGCGCCAGACCGAGGCGCTGTGCAGGAATGGTGGGCCCACAGCCACCGCAGGCGAGGCTGGCCCCTCTCTGGGTTGGTCGGCACCAGTTCTCTTTGCACTTCCCCTTGCCTCACCCGCAGTTCTCCTACCTGTGGGTACGAGCTTCTGGAAAGAGATCTGGAAAGGGAAGAAGGGCAGCAGCGTTGATGGAGAAAGTGGGGCTCCAGCAGGATAGGATCCAGCTGCCGGGGGGCGGGTGGAGGAGGAGAGGAATAGGGAGCCATCACTGACCACTTTACGGGGTGCCATGAAACCATGCGTGATGACTTCCTTATCTCCTTTTGAACTGAACCGCTTCCAGAGGTCAAATATCAAAAACAACACCCTTCTCTTTGGGGAAGGCTTTATTTTCTCCCAAGCATCTCTAATCAGTTCCCATCTGCTCCTCACATTTCGCCCAATGCTTGAGGCCACATTTCCGCTCATCACTCTCTAAGCGCTTTGGCTCAGACATAAGTGAGGATGTTCATCAGCTTCCCGGGGGTGGAGGTGTTTAGGCCTTCTCACCTGCATCATCATCCTAGCCCCAAGGAGACAGCCTTGAATGGGCCAGAACATCATTCAAAGGGGAGCAGGTCAGGCAGGGGCTTGGTTCAGGAGCTTTCCCAGGCTGAGGTGGACAGTTCCCAAAGCTGACTGTCAAGCTCAGGAGCCAGAGCACAAGCCCGGCCTGGAGGAAGAGCCCAGAGTCTCCTGGGCAGCATGGCTGGCGGTGGGGCGGCCGTGGGGTGCAGAAGTCTATGAAATATGCGTATTTTGAGCCCGCTGAATTGTTCGGTTTCACACCTCTTTGTCCAGTCCCTTGACGGTTTTGACACATGGCCTTGAACTGCTCGTTACTGTTTTCAGTCAGGAAGTCATGTCCGACTCTTTGTGACCCCATGGCCTGCAGCACGCCAGGCTTACCTGTCCTTCACTATCTCCTGGAGTTTGCTCAAATTGTTATCCATTGAATCAGTGATGCTATCTAATCAGCTCATTCTTGCTGCCCACTTTTCCTGCCCTCAATCTTCCCAGCATCAGGGTCTTTTCCAATGAGGTGGCTCTTTACATAAGGTGGCCAAAGTCTCGGAGTTTCAGCTTCAGCATCAATCCTGTCAATAGTCAGGGTTGATTTCCCTTAGGATTGACTAGTTTGATCTCCTTGCTGTCCAAGGGACTCTCAAGAGTCCTCTTCAGCACCACAGTTCGAAAGCATCAGTTCTTCTACACTTACGGTCCAACGTCCATACGTGGCTACTGGAAAAATCATAGCTTTGATTATACAGACTTTCGAATCTACGTCTCTCACATCTGCACTGTTAGCACCACCTGGGAAGCCCAGGGAACTGCTCTAAGAACTGACAAGTCTTGGTTCTCATTTGAAAAGCAGATAAAATTCTAAATATCTGCTCATGTCTTGTCTGTATCATCTCATCAGTGACTTCTCACTCCTCTGATTTACACACTTGTAAGAGCAACTCCCTCACTTCTTCCAACCTGAAGGCTGTTATGAAGTTAAAATAAAGTTACTCATTCATTTAAAGACGTAAATCCTCTTATCATTGGGAACCTACTTCTACCTCAGCTTAACCAGGACTGCATTGTATTATACTCCACATCTTTTCTACAGCAGGAATAGTTGGTTGATTACCCAAGAGATATTTTAATTCAGTTCTGAAGCAAATATCATTATATTTTTTTAGTGGGTGAATTATGTTTAAGTCAAACACACTAAAACTAATTCCCTCTGCCAGTGGTTGGTCTGGAGGTGGGCATGTGACTCAACTCTACCAATGAGATAAAAAGGGGGAATCTTCTGAGGGCACTGGGGAAACGTTTTCCTCTTTAAGAAGAATAAGGGTAGAGTGCATGATAAACGGCTTCAGTCATGTCTGATTCTTTGCGACCCCATGGATGGTAGCCCACTAGGCTCCTCTGTCCATGGGATTCTCCAGGCAAGAATCCTGGAGAGGGCTGCCATGCCCTTTTCCAGGACATCTTCCCAACACAGGGATTGAACCCTGGTCTCCTGCATTGGCAAGCGGTTTCTTTTCTTTTCTTTTTTTTTTTTTTATTCTACTTTACAATACTGTATTGGTTTTGCCATAATTTGACATGAATCAGCCACATATGTACACGTGCTCCCAATCCTGAAACCCCTCCCACCTCCCACCCCATATCATCTCTCTGGATCATCCCCGTGCACCAGCCCCAAGCATCCTGTATCCTGTATCGAACATAAACTGGCGTTTCATTTCTTACATGATAGTATACATGTTTCAGTGCCATTCTCCCCAAATCATCCCACCCTCTCCCTCTCCCACAGAGTCCAAAAGTCCGTTCTATACCTCTGTGTCTCTCTTGCTATCTCGCATACAGGGACATCATTACTATCTTTCTAAATTCCATATATATGTGTCAGTATACTGTATCGGTGTTTTTCTTTCTGGCTTATTTCACTCTGTATAATCGGCTCCAGTTTCATCCATCTCATTAGAACTGAGTCAAATTTATTCTTTTTAAGGGTTTCTTTACCATTAGTACCAGACGAGGCACTTGTGGCTCAGACGGGAAAGAGTTCGCCTGGGGAGAAAGAGGAGGCTGCCCGGCCACCGTCCATGGGGGTAGCAAAGGGGCGGGTGCAACCGAGCATGCTCACATGTATTCTTTCTTCCGGGTAAAAACTGCAACCAATTATGGAAGAATAACAGAGTCAAATTACTTGAGTCATTTCAATCAGGCTTGGAGCCTCAGAAGCCTAAGCCTGTGTCTTCTGTATGCGTTGGGCACCAAGGCAGACAGCACACTGGCAGACATCTTCCAGAAACGAGATGCTCAAGAATCAGGCATATCTCTCGGTCCTAGCTTCAGGAAGCTAAAACATCACTTTCAATTTATTTTGTCCCCTCCTCTACACCCTTTTAAAGCCCTCTGGCTGTCTTGAAATTCCTACATTATGTTCATACACAAATACTAATGACGTTTAGGTTCCTCATGAGCCCCTTCAAAATCCTAATGTAGAATCTGTTTTTGCAAACACTGTAGCCCCGCCCCGCTGTGCAACAGCCAGTGCCACTTGCTCTGTTAAGAGGCTGCACTGTCAAAGGAGCACTGTGTTAGTTACTTACTCCGACCCCAAGCGGACAGGGAGAAGCCAGAAGGCACGATCAGATGCTTCAATATAAAAAGTGTATGTGGGTACAAGCCTGCCCTGTTTTTCTTTTCTAAAGAACAAGATGGATAATTGTTGTGCTATCGCTGCCACATGTCTGCCTCACTTTTATTGCAATAATATAATTTTTCTTCCTTACCGTCTTTGATGTTGGCAGTTTAAAGGCTGGAGTTTAATTACATATGACATGTGGACAGAAATGGTCATGTCTATGGATTTCAGGCCTATAGCAAGGAAAGCAAGAAATAGAAATCAACAGAATTCTATCAGGTCAGCTTAAATAAGGGTGTGATGACAGATGTGTCCTCTTGTAGCGAATCTTAAATAGTGTGGATTAAAATTGGGAACATATCAATTTGCTCATTAAACAAAGACTTATAAGGTCAACTATATCTATATTAGCTTTTTGATGCAAGTATGGCATGCTGGTCATTTTGTGCCTATCTATATAAAAAGCAGGAGCTTCTCTGTTGGCTCAGATGGTAAAGAATCTGCCCGCAATGCTGGAGAGCCAAGTTTGATTCCTGGGTTGGGAAGATGCCCTGGAGGAGGAAATGGCAGCCCACTCCAGTATTCTTGCCTAGAGAATTTCATGGACAGAGGAGCCTGGCAGGCTACAGACCATGGGGTCACAGAGAGTTAGACATGATAGAGCGACTATAAGAAACACCAAAGCAACTATTAAAAAAATTAAAATATTTGCTTGATTATATTTAGAAAAAAAATTTTCAAATGCCTATTTTAGCTATATCTTTATTATTAGAAAGCTTTGTGCAAGATTTGCTCTCTTTCTGGGTCATAGAGGAGTATAAAAGCACCTTCTGGTGACCTTGGGTAGACTGAAGTTTAGTGAAGAGCTGTGTTCACTCAGGGGCCTAATCTCCATCCCCAGAGGTAACTTTCAGGCTGACAGGAGGAATGCATCAATAATTAGCCCTTAAGATGCGATTCTTCCTTGGCCTAATTATTCGGGCCATTTTCACTGACAATTACAAAAGGAGTTAATGGCAACATCAGAGGGCTAGTTCCAGTGACTTTCAAATTGAAAAAAGACAGCCAAATGGAGCCAATCCAAGGTTTTCTTTTCAGTGGAGCCAGAAAGCTGCATAAAATAGGAGTAACCACATTCCTGCTCAGAAGACTTATCCTGAAGCTACACAGCCCCTAGTTCCACACTGACAGGCTGAAACCTATCTGCTAGAATGTGGGGGTTGGATTAGAGTGCTCCATGCAAACCTAGAGTCTGTCATAGAGAGTGAAGTAAGTCAGAAAGAGAAAAACAAATATCATATATCAATGCATATATATAGAATCTAGAACAGTGGTACAGATGGACCCATTTCAGGGCAAGAACAGAGATGCAGATGTAGAGAAAAAACCTGTGGAGATACTGGGGGAAGGAGGAGGTGGGACGAATACACGCTGCCCTGTGTAAGTAAGATGGCTAGTGGGAGGCTGCTATGCAACACAGGACACGCAGCGCAGTGCATGGCCGAGAGGAGGGGGACGGGGGCGTGGGGAGGGAGTTCAAGGAGGAGGGGATATATGTATACATATGTGATTCGCCTTGTTTTACAGCAGAAACTAAAACAATATCGTAAAGCAGTTAGACTCCCACCAAAAAAAAGTGATCCATTTTTACTCATTTGCTTACACACAGAATTTCTGGAAGAACAGATAACAAATGAATAACATCAGGTGTGGATTTGAAAGGGGGTATGCAGACCTGGGAATAGAGGGGTGAAGGGCTTGGGTTGGGACTAGAATTTTCTCTGCATATTTTTAAAAATACTTTTGAGTTTTGAATGATTGTCTATTTACAAAAGAAAATAAAATATCAAGGGCAAACCAGCAGTAATCTCCAGTGCAGAAGATGCTGCTGGGTGGGTCAGATTGGTCAGGTAAAGCTTTCCTACCAGGAGTTGCACCAGAGCCCTGAAGGGAGGAAGAAGCCCAGCCAGTTACAGAGAACTTGGCTCCTTCTGAGATTTCACGGGACAAAGCCAATCACAGCAGAAAAAAAATAACAAAGGCAATTCCACAAATGTCACCCCTGCTCAAGTGCACAGTGTAGCATTTCATTCCCGAAAGACCCTGGATCCAGGAAGACGCTGACCTTCTCGTTGTTTTTTGTGGAGCCCTCTGGACAAATGTGCTTCTGACAAGGTTAAAACTGAACTAATACATGGTTTGCACTTCGTATGAGTAAACACGAGGTTGCCCTTGAACCCAGTGGACACGTATCGGTCACAGTGAGCTGAGAAGGAATTTCATTGCGAATCCTTACCATGGGGCATCGTGGGAATTCGACAAAAATCTTCATATTCATGAAGCTTAATTACATCAAAATTGCCAATCTGTAAAATACGGCTGCATTTGAATACCACTTTCAAGTCTGAAATATGAACAACGAGATTAGGTCCCCTGGAGACATCCCTGCAGTTTGTGCAGAGAAACACAAGTGAAAGGGAACTGGGGGGGGGGTTGGGGGAGGGAGTAAGAAAACTAAAATCAGATCAAGAGGAACTCTATTTACCCAGAAAAATCAAAGTGCCAGTCACAGAAAGGGTGTTACTATGTACTCATAATTAACCATAATATTCAAACTGGTGAATAAAGGATCAAATAAAATCATGAATTTAAGATATTAGTCCTAAAGACAATACAAATTTTAGTTACTGAGACAAATAGAAAGTTGCAAAGACTACATGCACATCCCACTGTTCAATAATAGGCCAAATGAGGCTTTGTCTTTAAGCGTCTGCAATAATCAGCTTGAAATCCTAAGAGCTCCTTTGGAGAGGAGGTGAAGCATCTTGAAATAAGCAGGATTGAGGGCCTTCAGAAACAAATGATGAGAGCCATCATAAGAATCGATTTGCCTACAGAAATCTGCCAACATGTCTTTTGGGATCAAAAATATATGTCTATGTACATGCATGCTAAGTCACTTCAGGGATGCCCAACTCTGTGAGATCCTATGGACTGTAGCCTCCAGGCTGTTCAATCCAGGGGACTCTCCAGGCAAGAATACTGGAGTGGGTTGCTGTGCCCTCCTCCAGGGGATCTTCCTGACCCAGGGATCTAACCTGTGTTTCTTATGTCTCCTATATTGGCAGTCAGGTTCTTTACCATTAGCACCACCTGGGAAGCCCCACATGTCTAATAGTTGATCAAAAACTGAGCCTATTACACTGGAAGGGCTATGGTTTCCAAGTAAGGAAATAACATGAATAAGATGAATTCTTCCATTCACTCTATTGAGAAGGTTCTCTGGTGTGCTCTGGTCCATAGTAAATTCAGAATCTCATGTTGGTTCATGTCCACAATTTGGGGTTCTGATGAAAATCTATGTCTATGTGTCTCTATCTATCTATCCACCCATCCATCATCCATCTCTATCTGTCCATCGTCCTATCATCCACATCTATCTATTTATCTATCATCCATGTCTATCTGTTTATCTATCCAACTACAACTCACAGGAAACAGCAGTCTACAGGTGGGCAAGCATGGCTGTGTGCCACACCCCTCAGATAACATTTAAACTACAACGGATGATATTTGCAAGCAGGTATGGTCAAATAATTTGCATGTAAGCAAAGACCAAATGTATTTCACACACAAGCAGACACACAGATTCATGTGAATAAATCTACTGTTTAAAAAGGAAGAGCGAACGTGGAGTGATGTTGTAAGGAGTGATAACAGCAGCAGTGGTAATCACCAGTGTCATTCACTGAGCACCAGCAATGCCCTGGGAGACATCATACCCATCACCTTCTTGTGTCTTCACAAAATATCACACTTGAGGAATAAGTGGATATGACGATCATCTCAGGAAAATAGCACTGGCAGTGATATGGAACAATGGCCTGGCAGGCAGCGAGGAGCAGAAGCAGAATCTGTCCAAAGGTCTGATCGACTTGAGAATCTGAGTCCTTAAAGGCCATACCAGGCCACTTCTCTCCCAACATTAATGACGTAAGCAAAGAGAGGAAGAGAGGAAAAAAAAAAGGAAGAGAGGAAGAGAGAAAAAAAGGAAGGAAGAAGGAAAGCAGAAGGAAAGAAAGAGAGGGAGGGAGAAGGGGAGAGAAGGATCTGAGTCAGTGCTGAAAAGCAGGGAGTGATGCCATCAACTGTCCAGACAGTGTATGAGTTTAAATCATCGTTGTCATCATCATCTACACCCCTTATCTGCAATTTCAAAATTCAAAATTCTCTGAAAATAGAACAAGTATTTTCATGGTTCACTCAAAATGGACAGAGTACTCTATTTAGATCTTGTTTACCCCCAACTCAGAATGAAAATTCCAAAGTCCTGCTGCAGAAATATTGACGCAATACTTTTCCATGGTCCACCAGGGGTATAGGAAACATTCAGAACATGCATAGCGTTGTCTGTCTAAAACATGAGGAGTCCTAAAACACATTTGGCTCCCAAGGTCTGGATAAGAGCTGAGAGTATGTAGCATCCACTGACCTGGGAAACGCCTCTGACATGAAATGTCCTTAATAGTTAAAGTGATCAGAAAAAGACCTGGAGTTAAAGCCAAACCAGCAATGAAAGAACCTTTATGCAGAAAGGAACGTATCACTCAATGCCTAATTTTTTAGAAAGCAGCTTGCTCTATTGCAAGGAGAAACCAGGGCAGAATTATCACATTAAGATCTGGCATCATCCTCTCTCTCCTTCGGGTTAATGTCATACCCCATTTTACTGAGTCCAAGGATAGCCACTTCTCAACCCTGATTACATCTGTACCCCCAAGGCTCACCAACTCTTGACCTTGAGGTTTTAGGAAGCAGGATATTTTGGTGCACAGGTTCTGTAGACAAAAAGAGAGAATCTGGAGACATGATCTAAAAGACACCTAAAGATTAACCATAATATACATGATATCACATATATATGATATGACTTATATTCACCAAGCAACAGCTTCTCTGCTTTGTGGACTCACAAATAGATAGTAAAGGCACTAAAAATATGCACAGAAAATGTAAGCAGACTTTGGTTTTTTCTAACATTGTTTATGAAAAAGGTGAATGAAATTTGCCAAAGTATAAATGCTCTGTGGTAGCTTTAAGGGCTTGTTTTATTATTCTCTATCTTTTTCACTTAAAATGAACTTATTCTTTCAACATTCATTTCAAAAAAATAATTCTCATAAAAAAATTTTGCCAGACATAGAACAAGATGAGGGCAAAAACAGACAGAAATGTCTGTTCTAAAGTTTTCATAATTAAAAACTTAAGATACATTAGTTTTGTGTCTTATTAGGACTATAAATGGAGAAGGCAATGGCAACCCACTCCAGTACTCTTGCCTGGAAAATCCCATGGAAGAAGGAGCCTGGTAGGCTACAGTCCATGGGGTCACACAGAGTCGGACATGACTGAAGCCACTTAGCAGCAGCAGCAGCAACAGGACTATAAAACAAACTTAAGTTTCCTTAGAACAGATGAGAATGGTGTTGATCTATTTATTTGCTTTTAATGGCATTTATACTGATAACATAATTTCCCTAACAAAAGGATATACCCTCAAATTCTGCAAAAATATCAGAGTATTATCAAGTCCAAAGAGATTGGGCAACAAAAAACAGACATGTTTGATTTTATTTTCCAGCACAAGGCCTATTTCTTTAAACAAGATTCCTTCCTTGATAAGTCAATGTAAACAAGATAGTAAATAAGTAACTGAAGAAATAAAACTATAAAATTGAGATTTTTCATTACTTAGGATATTCCTACCAAGGGTTTTTTTCAGGGTACTTACTGTACCCATAGGATTAGAGCATAAAAAATCAAATAACCATGGGGATTAGTGCATGATAAGGGTTAAAAAGATGCTCTGAAAGTAAAAAGACTGAGGGTGCTAAGCGGTTTAAAATTTTTGTGAATAGAAACATTAGAATTAGAGAGAAAGCATTAGAATCTATGAACGTTAGCAACTATATGAGAAATAAACGTCTAAAGGAATTTTGCTGCTAATATTTCTTCCATAAAAGGTATAATCCTGGCTACCTTGTATCCTTCAATTGTATAAAATTTTTCCCTTTTAGATTTTTTTCTATCAAAATTATTATCCTGACAGATATCACAATCTAAATATGTACTTTCTTTAACCATGCTGAGTTCTGTGATTTATGTACACCATGGTGTATTTGCCTCTGAGAGCAGATATGAGAGTGCTGTACTGTGGCCTGAAGTGAATTCCAGCTCCAAATCTTACCTCCAAGTGCACCTTTGGAGAGTGGGTGTCAGGCACAGGCTTCACCAGGCTCAGCTTTCCCTCAAAATATACCACTGGGATTGGTTACCTCCCTTCCAATGCTCCCTTCCAAAAATGGAAGTGAATTTGGAGACAATAGACAGGGGTGAGTGCTCAGATGCTCATCAGAAATCCAGCTTTACAGAGGCTCTGGAGACCTGCAAGGGCTTCCTTTGGGTGTCAATGGTGTGTGTGTGTGTGTGTGTGTGTACATGCATCTGTGAGTGTGTGGGTACCACTGGCATGAGTGTCCAGGGCCACCCCACCATGCACATGTCAGTCCCACACAACATGGAATCCACATGGCTGACACTCTCCTGCCACCTTAAAGGCTGGTTAATGGACAAATTTGTCATTTTTTACTCAAGGCATCCATCCACATTCCCCTTAAGGTAAGAGCCCCTGGGCCTTCCTGGGAGGAGCCATCCATCTCTGGTGTGAGACAAAGTTTACAATCACCACATCCCTATATAGAGTGACTGCTTCATAGATGGGTATGTGATTGAGCCCATCTCAGCTAGCATGGAGAAAGAGAACTCTGTCCCCCTGTTGCCAAGCTGCTCCCGGTGGTGAACAATGTGCTGTTCCTGGCCTGCAGATGGGCAAGTCTAACCTGGAGGAAACCCCAATATAGCAAGACTGAGCGAAACTGAGATGTGCTCCTGGTAGAGATTACTTGAACACCTTGATCCAGTCAGACCTGAAGGTGGTGACTCCTGTAATTTTTAATTATGTGAACCAGTAACAGTTTTTTTTTTGTCTAGTTCTTGCTTGTCACTCATCATCAAAGAGTCCTAACCAATACAAAGGAATGTCCAAATCCTAAACCCACCTTATTGTTAGCAAGATGAGTAAAACACATTGCTTCTGAAGTATAAGTTTACAACATGCTGTTAAATATGTATTCCAATGCCCATCTGCCCAAACACTGGCAGGCTGCAGTGAAGCACAAACAATATCTTCATACACACACATCCTGCCTTCCCCTTCTTAACTGTCTGTCCCCACCTGCAAGTACCTGCTTGTCCACAGACTGAGATGACAGAGTAGGTCCTTTTTACAGGCTGAGACAATCTCTGTATGCAGCACATTAACACAGAGCCAGCTGTGAGGTCTGGGAAATCTGTGCTTTTGAGGGATAAGGGCGGCCCTTCAGTGATGACTCTGAGGTTCTGTGCCATATTTAAAAAGATCTAGACACCCTCCGTGTATGGTCATTGCCATCCCAGTGTGCGTTTTTTCCTCA
>SJYC01137265.1:0-14192 GCA_006408675.1 Madoqua kirkii
CCTGCTCCCTCCCTGTACCATCCCTCTGGGTTGTCTCAGTGTACCAGCCCCAAGCATCAAGTATCATGCATCGATCCTGGACTGGTGATTCATTTCATATATGATATTATAGACGCTTCATGCCATTCTCCCAAATCATCCCACCCTCGCCTTCTCCCACAGAGTCCAAAGATTGTTCTATACATGTGTGTCTCTTTTGCTGTCTCACATAGAAGATTAATAATGATGCCTGAACTTTCTACTTACAACTTTTTAAAATTTCAATAAACATCAAAGGAACATCAAAGGTATTCATAAACCTGTGGTAATTTTGATAAAGGAAGAGAGGAACATATATATATATTTATCTTTTGTAAAATGTGAAAGATTTATATGATTTGCAGAGAAGCCAAAGTATACGTATTCATCTTGTTTTTTTTTTTTTTCCCCCAACAAATCAAACCTAGTAAACAAGAGCAAGCAATTCGGGGAAATAAATCTGGATTCATGTGTTCAAGACATGAGTAAATCATGTAAGGAGTCCAGTGAAGAGTGTGCATCAGACCTTAAAGAAACCAGAGGTTCTATGTCTCACATCTAAAACTGACTCAGAGTTCCATGGAAACAACTCACCGCAGAATCACTGAAGGCTTTCTTGACAATAACAGGATGCTTATATGTCCCTCATTGAGTGATGGGAAGGTTAGAATTCAGCAGAAGAGGAAGTGATTGAAACGTACATTTGTATGTCTTTTCATTTAATGACAATAGATCCAGTAGAATTCAACAGAAGAGGGAATGACCGGGACACAGACTCACAGAAAATAATGCACAATTTATGAGCCCTGAGTGAACTCTGTGAATCATTTAAAAATTACCTACAAGCCTGAAATATGCTTTTCTTCAATATTTGGTTGTTCATGGAGTAACTTGTCATATGGAGGAGGAAATGGCAACCCACTCCAGTATTCTTGCCTGGCAAATTCCATGGACAGAGAAACGTGGCGGGCTACAGCCCATGGCATGACAAAGAGTCAGCACGACTGAGCACACGGGGAGGAAGGAAGCCTGAAACATACTTTTCTTCAACATCTGGTGATTCATGGAGTAACTTGTCATACAGACGATTTTTTAAAGATCCTGAATCCTAGGATAAATTTTCCCTTCCAGCAAATGACTTAACTCAGAGATGGGAGCTGTGGAATCAAGTCACGTGAGTGTAGACAGCATGTGCTCTGGCTCCCCACGGAGGGCTAGCGTCTGGCTGCCTTACCTTTTGGGAAATGGCCCTCCACAGTTTCAAGTTCATTTGGCTTTTTCAATGATAGGGTTTCAATTTGAACAGATAACAGTGCCAAGAACTAAAAATTTCACCATCTAATTATGGAGGGGGGTACTCAGTATGGCCTTTCTCTCTTAATATCATCTGCAGTTTGAAAATGACTTGATGAAGGCTTCTTATAAAAACCCCTTGCTTTTCCAGGTATAAGAACAATTACAGTGAAAGTTACTGGTACAATGCACAGGGCACAGAAGTGGGAAAATGTACACATAACAGATGGAACCAAAGGAGCAAGGACAAATAAGACATCAGACAAAGAGGAAGGCTGTAGTTTTCCATATAAAACTGAATTCAAAAAGAGAGGGGTGGGCAGAGAGACAGAAAAAGAGGCTACCTAACATCTCTATTGCAGGTGGTATGAATGCTTAGTTAATCTAGGTCACAGGGAGGAGGATGGGGTTGAGAGGGTGCAAATGGGTGGTGAGGCTGAAGGGAAGTGAAAAGGCCTGGAATTAATGCAGATTTGGGTGCTAAGGTGTTTTCCTGTGGATCCACTGTTCTATAGTCTTCATTACCTCCTCAGCACATCCCTGATCCAAAAACAAGTCAAGAAACATTGATCTAAGGACATTTCTATTAAGGAATATACATGTATATTCCTTAATAGAATACATATATATACACACACATACATATACGTGTATGTATAAAAACCATATATATATATGATTTTTCTTTTCTGAGACCACCACTAAACATTCCCAGATATACAACATATTATTTGCACCAAAATGCAAAATGCATTTTAGATATTTGATACTGAAACAAAACTTAGAAACTCAGAATTTTAGGTCTATTTCAAAATGATTCATTTTGAGTTATACAGTTTTCAATGAATTTCTTTTAAATCAATAATTAAAAGTGCCCCATTAGTCTTTGCTTGTTCTTCAACAAGGTAAATCTATTCACTTTAAGTAAGTTATTTCCTTGTGCCTCTATCTTATCTGTGTCCTTTTTAAATGGGTCATATAATTTTTTTAATGGCAACTTTAAAAGCAATATCTTATGCATGTATTTATGCAATACTTAAATGACAGTAATGAAGGAATTTAAAATCACTTGTGCCAAAACAGCCACCCAAAATTCCAGGTTTGAGCCCTCTTTGCCACTAGCTGCCCAGATGACTCTTTCCTCTTCCAATACATCATTTTCAGATAAGAAACCCGATCCTGTGATGGATCTGGAAGAATGGTCCAGGCAGCATTCACACCCTCATCCTGCCTCATGTGGGGGCCCCCTGGCTAAGGACCACTGTTCCTGCTGTTCACCATGTAACCTTTCCAGGGCTTCACTGTCAAGGTCAGAAAGATACTGGAACTCTTCCACTCAGAAATTCTACAGTTTTGGAGGCAGTATCATAAATCCGTGGAGCACACTGATACCTATTTGAAACAGGCACACCCACGCACATCCACACACTACAGTCATAAAGAGCTGACACTCTGTGCACACCGGGGTGTGTGCCCACTTCAGATGAACAAAAGAAAAGGTGATGTCTCAGGAACAATGACTTGGCTGTGGACCCAGTGCATCAACAAATGCTATAAAATGCCTCTAAATATCTTGAAATAAGAATTTTTATTGACTTATACTGTGCTATTTTAACAGATGCATGCTAACAGAAATGACTGAAGTCACTTCAGTCGCTTCCACCTCTTTGCAACCCTATGGACTATAGCCTGCCAGGCTCCTCGGTCCATGGGATTTTCCAGGCAAGAATACTGGAGTGGGTTGCCATGCCCTTCTTCAGGAGATACTGCAATATAAAATTGTAAGGCTATTACAAAAATAAAATCATTTCATGAAAATAAAAGGAGATAGCTTTTGCTTTGAGAGTACTAAGTATTGGGAATTTGGATATCTATGTGCAGAAGTGAGCAGAGAACCCCAGGGTTACCTGTGATGTGCCTGCCCAGACACTCTGCCTTGGGTGAAAAGGTTGATATAAGGTTGTTCTTAGCAGCAGAAGAAAATAATGTATAGGAAAGTAAGATCTCTCCATAAAGCATTAAGAATAATTCAAAAAGGAATAGCACCACCACTTCGATGGAAAAGTTGCTCATCTGACATTCATTCAACAAATATTTATTAAACCCTTACTGTTTAACAGGCAGGCTTCCCTAGTGGCTCAGTGGCAAAGAATCTTTTGGCTGATGCATGAGATGCATGTTAGATCCTTGGGTTGGGAAGATCCTCTGGAGAAGGAAATGACCACACACTCTAGTATTCTTACCTGGGAAACCCCATGGACAGAGGAAGCTGGCAAGCTACACTCCATTCGGTCCAGAAGAGTCATACATGACTTAGAAACTAAACAGCAACAACATGTATCAGGCATTGTAAACCACACATGAAGTCAATGGGAAGGGCCTATTTATTTAATTTTTTTTTTATTGAAAGATAACTGCTTTACAGAATTTTGTTGTTTTCTGTCAAACCTCAACATGAATCAACCATAGGTATACATATATCCCCTCCTTTTTGAACCTGCTTCCCATCTCCCGCCCATCTCACCCCTCTAGGTTGATACAGAGCCCCTGTTTGAGTTTCCTGAGCCATACAGCATATTCCCACTGGCTATCTATTTTATATATGATAATGTAAGTTTCCATGATACATCTCACCCTCTCCTCCCCTCTACCCAGGTCCATGAGTGTATTCTCTATGTCTGTTTCTCCACTGTTTCCCTGTAAATAAATTCTTCAGTATCATTTTCCTAGATTCCATATATATGTGTTAGAATATAATGTTTCTCTTTCTCTTTCTGACTTAATTCTTTCTGTATAATAGGTTCTAGGTTCATCCACCTCATTAAAACTGACTCAAATGATTTCCTTTTTATGATGTGGACCATTTTAAAGCCTTTATTGAATTTGTTACAATATTGTTTCTGCTTTTATGGTTGTTGTTTTTTTTTTAATGCCAGGAGGCATGTGGCATCTCAGCTCTCCCACCAGGGATCAAACCCACACCTCCATATTGGAAGGTGCAGTTCTTACAGCTCTTAACCAATGGACCATCAAGGAAGTCCCAGGCCAGTTCTAAATAAAATTGAAATTAAGAAGATTGTTTTTTATCCTAGTCAATTTCATCTATTTTGATTTTTCTTTAGATGTGTAATACTATTTCAAAGAACACTAGGTTTGTTGTCCTCAAACTGCAATAAAATGCTCTAAATAGATTAAATGTCTGGTTTGGATCATATCATATCTGAACATGTTTTATTTGCTTACACAAGTTCCTGCTCTCAAGTTAAGGCTGCTAAAGTTGTGTGTCAGGCAGTTGACAACTTGTGTTGACTATTATGTACTATGGACTGAAAGAAGGTTTCTTTTAATGCAAAACCTCTATCTTTTAGAGAGAGAGAATTGCAAGATAGGATCTTGTACAGATTACAGAAATCCTTGTGCCTCCCAGTTTCTTCACCTGTAAAGGGGGCTGATGAGAATGCTGACCTATGAGGTGAAGTCATCAGATAGACCCTGAGTTACATTGTTAGCTATTTAATAACCCAAATGTTTTCATCTAGTCCAAACCCTTCCTATAAGCATATATTCTGATTTATCTATGATTGTTAAGGCAAAAATTAGGATCATTACATTCTAGTTTGTTGCTTATTTTATGTCATCAAATTTTTGTTTAAGAAAACATTTAATAAAGAGTTGTTTATTTTGATAAAAGTCCCATGTGACTACTCAGTAGCACTCTAATGCTTTGAATTTGGAAGATTTCAGATCATTTACCCACAGCTTCTTCAGGATTCCCTGGTGGCTCAGATGGTGAAGAATCTGCCTGCAATGCAGGAGATCTGGATTTGATCCGTGGGTTGGGAAGGAAACGACACCCCACTCCAGTATTCTTGCCTGGGAAACCCCATGGAGAGAGGAGCCTGGAGGGCTACAGTTCACTGAGCAGCTAACATTTTCACTTTTCTTTTTCTTCAGAATGTCTTGTATTTTAACAACTCTTCTTAAATAGAATTACTTCTGTTCTCATCCCTAACAAGCTCCGTGTAAGGAATGTCTTATTTTCTTTGGACTATGGCATGGGTTCTGACCACTAGTTTCTGCAGCAGGAACACTTTAGATAGAGAGGAGATGATAATGACAACAGTAATAATGCCAAATTTTATGTCAACCACTGTTCTAAGCACATTACACATATTACATCATTGAAATGTTACAACATTTTATTGTTGTTCCTATGTTATCATTGAGGAAGTTGAGACATAGAAAGACTGTGTGATAAACCCAAGGTCACAGAGCTTGGTCCAGGGTGGATCTGGAACCTGAAAGTGGCTGATGGCTTCAGACTCCATCCTTGCAACCTCTGACTAGAGAGCCGAGTATACAATCAGAGAGTGAGAACTGGCTAAAAATGTATAATTCATGGAACACCCTTCCTGGCATTTGCAGCCTTTATAAAACCACTATGTTCAATCCCACAGAGAGGCAATTAATTAATGAAGCTCTCACAGCTGTGAAATTGAGATTCAAAGCCTGGTCTCTCTGAGTTTAAACTCAAGCCCTCATTCGGACGGCAAAATGGAAGTGAAGAGAAGCCTGAACCTTTCTCTGGAAGAGCATGTGGCCCTATTGAGAGATGTTAGGAAGTTCATATTTCCTTATTTACTGCGTATGCTTATCAGCTTCTCTGAAAAGAACATCCCAGCTATGCCCTCCTGCACAGCAATGCATGCTGAGGATTTTCAATCTGTGTGTGTGTGTGTATATCTGTGCACACGCACAGTTGCAACACTCAGTTGTTCAGTCCTGTCCGACTCTCTAACCAGCCAGGCTCCTCTGTCCATTGGATTTCCCAGGCAAGAATACTGTCATTTCCTACTCCAGGGGATCTTCCTGACCCAGAAACGGAAGTCACATCTCCTGCAGTGGCAGGCAGACACTTTACCAACTGCACCACCGTATTTATACAGCCCAATTCTGAATGGGCAATACTAGGCATCTTCACAATATTCCAGAAACTAAACAGCCTGAAATATTTTTTGAATATTCTTTCTACTTCCCAACACACGGACACAACACAGTCAAGGCAATTGTCCAAATTCGGCTTAGTTGTAGATGTTTCACTACTAAGTTCATCCGATGAAACTACAGTTACCTCGGAACTGACTTTGGAACTTGGGGTATTTATGGAAAAAATACATTGTATTGCATGTATATTTTCAGACTGCTAGTCATTTGGGAGGTTTAGAATCAGCTCCACTTATCCGTGGTTTGGCTTTCTAAGGTTTCAGTTGCCCGCTATTAACTGCAGTCCAAAAACATTAAGTGGAAAATTTCAGAAATAAATAATTCATAACTTTTCAACTCTGCACTGTTCTCAGTAGCATGGTGAAATTCTGCCCCACCTGCTCTACCCCATATGGGATGTGACTCATCCCTTTGTCCGGCGTACCTACATGGAATAAGCTACACTTGCTCTGTCACTTAGGAACCCTCTTGAAGGTGAAGGTGAAGTCACTCAGTCGTGTCTGACTCTTTGTGACCCCATGGACTGTAACCTACTAGGCTTCTCCATCCTTGGGATTCTCCAGGCAAGAATACTGGAGTGGATTGCCATTTTCTTCTCCAGGGGATCTTCCTGACCCAGGGATCGAAACCAGGTCTCCCGCACTGGAGGCAGACGCTTTAACCTCTGAGCCACCAGGGAAGCCTCTGGTTCTAATAAACTTTAATAAACTAATAAATTCTAATAAACTTTCAAGGAACCCTCTTGGTTCTAATAAACGTTATTCTGCTTAATAAAGGCCCCAAAGCAAGAATAGTGATACTGGCAACTCAGATATTCTCTTACTGTGCCAATTTATCGGTTAAACTGTATCAAAAGTAGCTATGAGTAAGAAAAAATACAGCATATATAGGGCTTGGTATGCTCCACAGTTTCAGGCATCCACTGGAGATCTTGGACTGTATACCCTATAGATAAGGGGCATTGTATTCTTCATTTTTCTATTAATAAAAGACTCAATTTCTTTTAGAGAAGGGAAACACGGGCCTCTGAGATGTCAAATAAGCCACTGCACATGAAAATTGTATCATTCATTGAAAATAGGAGTGCTCACTGAATCATTAGATTGCTTCATATGTGTAATATGGTATTATATATGTGTTATACAGTATCCTGTATAACATGGCCAGTAGAGGATGGGATGGCTGGATGGTATCACAGACTCAAAGGACATGAATCTGAGTGAACCCCGGGAGTTGGTGATGGACAGGGAGGTCTGGCGTGCTGCGATTCATGCTGCTGCAAAGAGTTGGACATGACTGAGCGACTGAACTGAATGGAACTGATACAGTATCCTAAGAATACTCACTTGTGTCCAACTCATTGCAAGCCCATAGACTGTCCATAGCTCCTCTGTCCATGGAATTCTCAGGCAAGAATACTAAAGTGAGTTGCCATTTCCTATTACAGGGAATCTTCCCCACCCAGGAATCGAACCCATGTCTCTTGTGTCTCCTGCCCTGGCAGGCAGAATTTTTACCACTGAGCCATGGGGCAAGCCCTATGCAGTGCCATACAACCCCAAAAGTTGAGTAGGGAAGTACAGTAACGCTAGAGCTCAAGAATTGCAGAATTAAATTCAGAAACTGAGTTTATGTGTATATTATCTGCATTGGATTGGGCTGCCCTAACACAACACCACAGACTCAGTGGCTTAACCAGCACATATCTATTTCTCATAATTCTGGAGGCTGGACGTCCAAGATGAGGATCCCAGCAAGACCAGGGTCTGGTGAGATCTTTTCCTTTCTCACCATGGACTCCAGGTCTCTTCTCTTACACAGCCACAGTCCTAAGCAACTAGGGCTTAACACTTACCACCTCATTCAATGCTACTTACCATCTACAGACCCCATTTCCAGCTACAGACACAGGGGATTCGAACTTTTGCATTTGGGTATGAGGGGCACAATTCTGTCCATAGCATGATCTGAAAATGCAAATCAAGCAGTTTCCCTAGAGGCCTGGTGTCTTGGCCCAGGACCACTTTGATTCTGTTCCATCCTGGCCCCCAGCCCAGCGTGATTGTGATTGTGAGCTCCTTAAAGCTGAAGGAGAGGCAGCTGGGGGGAAGTGGGCAGCTGCCAACTGGCATTCTGACGGCTGGGGCGGGGCTGGGGGCAGCCCAGGAACTGCTGGGTGCTGGCACCTCTTGCCATACCCCTGAGACTTCCTGATTTTTGTTTCCTTCCTTTAAAAAAAATGTGTTTAAGGATCCTCTTTAATAAGCATTTATGAGTTGTCTATTATTGGTCAAGCAGGAAATAGAAAGATGTAAAATAGGAGAGAGAGTCAAAAAAATTAAAATGATTTGTTAATGTTTTGGGTCGAACAATGTTCTCCCCAAATTTATGCCCTTCCTGGGAGCTCAGAATGTAACCTTATTTGGAAATAGAGTCATTGCAGGTAGAATTTTTCAAAAAGTGGTCATACTGGTGTAGGTGGGCCCTTAATTCAACATAACTGGTGTCCTTATAAACAGAGAAGAGACACAGAGTCACACGCGTAGGAAGATAGCCGAATGATGTGAGAGAGAGAGACTGGAGTGTGTGTCCACAAGCTAATGAACACCAAGGACAGCAGGAAGCACCAGGCCTGGGAGAGACCCATGGAACAACCGCTCCCCTAAATGTCTCAGAGAGCACAGACTTCCTGACACCTTGACCTTGGACTTCCGGCTTCCTCAACTGTCACAGAGCAAATTCCTGTTATTTTAAGCCACCAAGGCAGTGACTGTTTGGAAACTAATAATTGTTATCAAAATAAAAGAGTAATGTAAAGGCAAATTCACTCATGGTTGAGGGGAAAGTTTCATTCTACGTTAGTTATGTTCTGCTGGAAGTGGCAGGAAGGGAGCAGGCAGAGATTGGAACTGATCAATCCCAGAAGAGAAGACAGACCCAAAGTCAGGATCTGCAGAAGTGATGGATGAAGTCTGGCAAAGGGTTGAAATGAAAAATGGAGAAAGTGAAGACTGATAAAGGGAGGTGGTGAGGCCTGAGTTTGGGGGTCTATTCACATGTCTGAGCAGGAAAGAAAAGATGTGAACTCAAGGAAAGAGAAGGTGAAGAAACAGACAGGAGAAAGTTCCCGATGGCTGTGTAGAGGGGCGGCCAGTGGAGGAGGAGGTCAGAGAAAATGTCTCACCAAGAGACATATATTAGGAAGCCTTGAGGAACCTTGACAAGGTAAGCTTCAGTAGAACATAAGGGGCACAGGCAAATCACTACAGATTAGGAATAATGATGAGTATAGATTATTCTTTTAGCAAATTTTCCAGGGGAAAATGAATGAATGAAAGCATTGTGTTGTTGTTCAGTAGCTAGGTTGTGTCCAACAATGTGCGACCCTGTGGACCGTAGCACACCAGGTTTCCCTATCCTTCATTACGATATGGAAGCTGGCAAAGGAAAGTGTTCTTTAAAATTGGGGGAGCTGAGCATCTGTGTCATAAGAGGTACAATAAGCACTGAAGAGGTGATGGCAGAGGCCACAGTGGAGAAAACAGATGGAAACAGGTCCTAGAAAAGGCAGGGGGGTCATGACCACATCACTGGTTGGGGAGTAGACTGGAAACAAATAGAAAAAAAAAAAACAACCTACAATGAATCCAATGTTTGAGGTAGGAGAGGTCACTGGAGACAGCTGGTTTCAGACACAATGTAGTAAAAGATGTTATTTTTTGTACATTAGAGGGTAGGTCCACAAGGGGCTGGGAGTGGGCAGCCTAAGAACTAGGAAAAGCTTGGAAGCCCCTTTCAGCAACACAGAAAAGAATGACAGAAATATCCAAAGATCTGGAGAGACAGTGAAGGGTAGTTAAAATTAATTGGTGTGAATGGTCAGCCAGGCTCAGCAGGCTTGGGGAGGGAGAAGACCATGATGCAGCTCTCTGAACTGGGGGATTCTGCTGCTGATGGGGATGCTGAGAAGGGAACAAGTCTGGGATGCTGGAAGTTTTACTGTCCTGCCCCATCTGCCTGGAAGTTAAACCAGAAAGGGCAGACAAGCATGGTGCCTCTGCTTGGAGCTCCTGTCACAAACATACCAAGTGAGGGACCTTCTTCCACTTGGACTTGCCCAGTACATAAGAGGATGCAGCATGAAGAGCCCAGCATTATTCATGTTTATCTCAGGTCTCGGTCTTGATTTCACACTGACCTCTTATTCTGAACGAATTCCCTGGTGGCTCAGACAGTAAAGAATCTGCCTGCAATGCAAGAGAACCAGGTTCGATCCCTGGGTTGGGAAGATCCCCTGGAGAAAGAAATGGCACCCCATTCCAGTATTCATGCTTGGAAAACCCCATGGACGGAGGAGATTGGCAGGCTACAGTCCATGGGGTCACAAAGAGTTGGACACAATTGAAGTGACCTCACTTTTACTTTTCTTATTCTGAGTCAAAAACTATGTTTGGAAATCTGGAATCCTACTTTCTTATACTATGGCACACTGCCCAAGCAAATTTCAATTAATGACATCTGGTTTTACTGGATATAGTGATAATAACAACAATATTATTTATTATCATCACTGCCTGATAATATTTCATGAATGATCTTGTTAGTCTCTTCAATTTTGCTGAAATGAAACTTCACAAATGAGCAGAGACCAGAAAATGCACTTGGGTCCAAATGACATCTGAATGACTGGGTTTACCATCTGTTTCTCAAGTCTAGAAAGAACCAAAATAACAGATAGAGAGGAGAACAGGCAGGCGATTGCTAATAGCTGAACATAAAATGAAACTATATTGACATTCAAGTGGAGCCAAGAAAGAATCTGGGTCAATGTGCTTGGAGATATTAAAGAATTTGAGGTGAGATCTATCTATAGGCTGTGAAATATGGGTAGGAGGTGATAAAGTCCTCAAAGTATGTCTTATTCGTATGGTTTTTCCAGCCTTTGGTACTGGGCATATTTGAAAAGTGATGGCTGAATGAGTGAGAAAATGAGTGAAAATGGCAAGGCACCATCATTGAAGAAGCTGCATTGTACAGAGAGGAGTTAACACAGTTGGTCTGAGGCTGCTACTCTTGGAGAATTCCAGAAGAGTTACCACTCTCACAGTGGATAAGAGTGGCTCACTGTGCCTAAAGGGTAAAAATACTGTTTATGCTGAACACCTGCTTTCCTTCTAGGAGTGTGGAATCTGGGGACATGCCAGAGACATGCCTATGTGACGAGCCCCCCAGTAAAAACTGCAGGTAGCGTCTTTAATGAGCTTCCTAATAAGACAGCATTTCATATCCATCACTGCTCTTTGCTGGGGGAATAAGCGCATTCCTTGTGACTCCAGGGAGAATGAACTCTTGGAAGCTCATACCTGGTTTCCTTCCGATTTCTCCCTGGGTGTCTTTTCCCTATGCTGATTGTGCTTTTCACCCTTTCACAGTGGGAAAAACCTCAGCAGTGAGCACAGAAGGTCTGGCTGCAGCGTCTTGGGAGACTTCCCAGTAAATAACTGAACCCTTGACACACACATCAAATTAAAATTCTATGAGATTAAATATAAGATTAAGAAAAATAACTTGGACAGTAGTTGGCTCAGAAGGAGATTACTTAATTTGCAATTTTAGTATTCTGCTATTGTATTGTAAGGGGAACCAGTGAAACCAACCTTTATCCATGAGGAAGCTGCAGCAAGAGAAAGAGGCAGTTGCCCAGTGTTGCCCAGAGAATCAGTGTCAGAGCTGTAACTGGAAGCCATATTCTCCAGGCAACACTCGGAGTAGGAAAGCAAGGGGTACTGTTGGTGGACCTAATGACTCATGCCATCAGAGCAGACCAGGGATCTTACACACTCTCACACCCTCACACACACACACACACATACAGCCTTGCACACACACACACCCTCACACACACATACATCCTCACACACACACACACACACCCTCACACACACACATACTCCACAGATTCTCTGGGCTAAATTTGGTACCAAACTTTCTTATTTCTCTTTTTTGTTTGTTTAAATATTATATTAACATGCCTTTTAGCATGAGTCACACACTCTCTCTGTTTCAGTAGTTCAGAAGTCAGAAACATATTTTTTATTTGTTTCAGGATACGATCTACAAAGTGCAATTTCTCATCTTGAGTGTGGGGATTTGTCTTCTTCATGATGACAAATCAGAAGGCTCTCTATTTACTCTGGGTCTTTTAGGGTCTATTACTGGGTCATTTTTAGAAAGCCAGGCTTGTGTCCATCATCAGTAAGACCTCCAGCCTCATGTTATGTGAGCTTTCTCCACATCTGTAAACAACCTGGGTTTTAGTTACTTCCAGTGGCAGTAGAATAACATGTAAAAACTAATCTAGTGAACAACTGACTTAAAAGGCAAAATTATAATCAATTACTGGCTTTTAAAAAGAAAATGAACAGGACCTTTCCTTCTGGTCAGCTTTCACATGGAATATATTTTTCAGTTAGCCTGATCCCCAAAATATAGCACAGTGAAAATATTACATCTCTCCACTTTTTGAATATCCCTAAATATTCACTGGAAGGACTGATACTGAAGCTGAACCTCCAATACTTTGGCCACCTGATGCAAAGCACCAATTCATTCAAAAAGACCTTGATGCTGGGAAAGATTGAAGGTAAAAAGAGAAGGGAGTGGCAGAGGATGGGATAGCTAGACAGCATCACCTACTCAATGGACCCGAATCTGAGCAAACTCTAGGAGACAGTGAAGAACAGGAAAGTCTGGCATCTGTAGTCCATGGAGTCGCAGAGTCAGACACGACTTAGTGACTGAACAAAAACAGCCATTCTTTCAATTCCAGTTTGCTAAATACTTCTTGTGCTAAGAATAATTTCCAGTGTATGAAATAAGGCTCCTATGTGCTGAAAATCAATATAGATAATAGATAGGTAGTTGGATGGATGGGTGGATAGATAGATATAAAGATATTTCTCTTACAGTTTCCATTTGGCCCTATAAATTTACTTTTAATGAGTGTTAAAGAAATGCTTCTTAATTCTGCAACTCTCTGGTACCTTAAAAATCAAAGACGAAGCTTTCAAATGACTATAGGTCTACTCCTTATATCATTTTGATGTTGATCTGATTCCTTTTGCTCATAAGCACCTTGAGGGCAGAACTGGGTCTCATCGCCATGGCAACATGAGCAGCTATCTAAGAGAATGCTTTGAAATGCCCAATGACTAGAAGTCAAATTAAAATGTAAGTGCCTTAGAAAGAGGAGCCACAGGCTCGCAGAGCTCTGTGTGACAGGAACAGGACAGAACAGTCAAACACACTGCCCACTGGAGCATCACTATTCCTGTCCCCAACAGCTGTGCGCCCCCTCCATCTAAAAGAAAGTGAAAGTCGCTCAGTCCTGTCCGACTCTTTGTGACCCCATGTACTAAACAGTCCATGGAATTCTCCAGGCTAGAATACTGGAGTGGGTAGCCTTTCCCTTCTCCAGAGGATCTTCCCAACCCAGGGATCAAACGCAGGTCTCCTGTGTTGCAGGTGGTTTCTTTACCAGCTGAGCCAGGACGGAAGCCTAAAAGAAAGTCCAAATGAAAACAGATCACATCAAATCTGCTTTTAGTTTTAAGTTTGCTGAAATGTTCTTAAGACAACCTTCAGGCCTCATATATACAATATACTTATTTTACACATACTAAAATGCAAAGACTGTCTTAAATGATCACTTCTTTGGTGAAACATTCCGTATTTCCCCAGACAAAATGATTCAGAGGTGTCTATTCTTGTAATGGTTGCCCATATAGGGGCCACAGCTCTCACCTGCACACGGAACAGTAATCTCTCCCCTGAGCCAAAGCCATCTCCGCGGGGGTGCTGGGGGGAAACTCAGGCAG
>SJYC01137267.1:0-28968 GCA_006408675.1 Madoqua kirkii
TTTTACATAATGACCCTCTTTAGCTTTGGTAATATTCTTTGCTCTGAAATATACTTTGATATTAACATAGTTACTCCAGCTTTCTTTTGATATTTTCTTTTAATTAGATTGATATGTTTGATGATTTGATTTTTGTCTGTGTGCTGTTGTTGTTTCAGATAAAAGGGTAAATTTGGTCTCTGCTACTCCATTTCAGCTATAAGCAGAAGCCCCAATTAAATGCTATTGACCACAGTCTACTAAGGAGAAAACAGTCACTAGAAATTTTTTGACTTGCCCAAGGTCATATAGCTGATGATTATTTGCTAAGTGGGGATAGAGCACGGGCAGAGAAGCAGTGCTTCACATAACCCATCTGCATTTCAGTCCCTAGGACAAGGGACAGGAAAGCATTTTATGTGAAGGAGAACTGGGACAGCTGATTAAGAAGACATGATGGATGAAACTTCCTTGTTTTGTTGACAGTCAAACCTAAGTCAAAGTCACTGAAAACTGTTAAGAATAAGAATTCCTTGTACTTACAAAGGAGAGATTATGAGACTATTTACCTAATGGATTATTCCAGAAAAATCCCAGTGTCAATCTAGAGGGACACTCAGACATTTAGGATGACCCGATACACAGCTAAGTGGGGATAGAGCACGGGCAGAGAAGCAGTGCTTCACATAACCCATCTGCATTTCAGTCCCTAGGACAAGGGACAGGAAAGCATTTTATGTGAAGGAGAACTGGGACAGCTGATTAAGAAGACATGATGGATGAAACTTCCTTGTTTTGTTGACAGTCAAACCTAAGTCAAAGTCACTGAAAACTGTTAAGAATAAGAATTCCTTGTACTTACAAAGGAGAGATTATGAGACTATTTACCTAATGGATTATTCCAGAAAAATCCCAGTGTCAATCTAGAGGGACACTCAGACATTTAGGATGACCCGATACACAGGAAATCAGTCCTGAATATTCATTGGAAGGACTGACGCTGAAGCTGAAACTCCAATACTTTGGCCACCTGATGTGAAGAACTGACTCATTAGTAGAGACCCTGATGCTGGGAAAGATTGAAGGCAAGAGGAAAAGGGGACGACAGAGGATGAGCTGGTTGGATGGCATCACTGACTCGATGGACATGAATTTGAGCAAGCTCCAGGAGTTGGTGATGGACTGGGAAGCCTGGCGTGCTGGAGTCCACAGGGTCCCAAAGAGTCGGACACGACTGAGCAACTGAACTGAACTGAACTGATTCGCAGGCAGGTCCCCCTGAGTCAGAGCTCATCCTGCTCAGATCTGCTACACAGTCATCTCTGTGGAACATATGTATCCCTCCCCTGCCCTTCTGAACAGCATTGACATAAAGATGGTGACACCAGACTGTAAACATCCAGTAAACAATCTAAAAGACTATTCCAAACATTGTGCAGGCATGCTCAGTCGCTCAGTCATGTCCTCCTCTTTGCAGCCCCACGGACTGTGGCCTGCCAGACTCCTCTGTCCTTGGGATTTCCCAGGCAAGAACATCTTCGTGGGTTTCCACTTCCTCCTCCAGGGGATACTGCTGACTCAGTGATCAAACCCATGTCTCCTGCATCTCCTGAATTAGCAAGTGTATCCTTTACCACGGTATCACCTTCTGTGCCATAATGTGTTCATAATAAGAAGTGAGAAAGGAAATCTCATTTGGACAACAAAATGCCCATCTTGTAAGTTCAAACTGATGCAGACATCATGTGCTTCTGTGGCTTTAGATGCCAAGAATACCAGCACACAAACAGCCATCATGTAACTCCCTGGAAGTGGGAACATAGCTTAGATGCTGGATAAGATGATGGCATTTCCATCCCTGTAAAACCTACGTGGTAGTGCAAAACCAATCAGTTCTATGACAAATTTAAAGAATAGCAGTTAAAACAGAAGTAAGCATTTAACTCTTTTATGTGACAGGAAACCCAAGACAGAAATAGATGAACAGAGACAAGTATAGTTGTTTGAAGTTCCAGATTTTACTCTAAGTGGTACTTAAATACATTTTTAAGACACATCAGTAAACTTGTTAGCCTGCCAGGTAAAAGGCATTCACTATGTCTCTCTGTTTGTCAGGTTTAGAAGTTCCTATACAAATTTCATTTGCTCATTTTAATTATTTGGGATATCAATTTTTCATATCTTTTGATTAAAGCCAATTTTTTCTTCCTTTCTTAAGTGCATTTTTGTGCATATCTTGGAATTCACGAGCGTGTCATGGAGATCAAAATATAGCTGGGAAATGAGTAGCTAGCAGGATGAGTCACAGTCTAATGTCTGATTGCTCACATCAAAGAGATCATATGCAGAAATTCAGAAACATTTCATATTTTGCTCATGTTATGATGTCTTCAAATCTCACCTTCACACTTGCTGCAGAAATTATTACAAAGTTCTCCCAGCTATCTGGTGTATAAGACAATCATCAAAGTCACATTCTCACCTATTCATCATTATGCTGTGCCAGTCTGCCATAGTATTTGAAAGGCTAGGCTTAAAAAAAGAAAAAACAACACTTCTTGCTAACTGGAGTCTAGCTGTGTATATATTTTTCCAGGCTTGATTATACATACAGAATGACACAGTACGTCCTGTCTGTACAACTTCTGATGTCTGTGAACCTCAGGCTGTATTCCTGGTTTGGCTGGTAGCTATGGCAATTAAAAAAAAAAAAAACCAGTATGATGTTGAAAGGAACATTATCAATTCAGGGTTTATTTACTGACAACATTCCAGCAACATGTGATGCAGTCAAAACTGTTTAAAGAGCCTTTTGTATTTCACATGGAATATAAGAATATTAGACTAATGCTGTTTCACTGACAATAAACACTGATGCTATGGCTTCCTTCCAGTGAAGTTCCTTGTCTTCTTTCTTCCTATCCTCCACCTCCACCCTCTGCCTCTGAGACAGAGTGTGGGGGAAGGAGCAGAAAGGGGAACAGGGAACAATGACTTAAAGACACTCAAGTTTCAGTTACTGTATCAGTTGGTCAAAATACAAGTCTGGGTTATCATTTAGACTTTTGCAACTCGATATCACTAATTCAAGTTTTAGTTCCAGCAACAGAGGCACTCCAAAATCTGAAAAAGATGCTCTGACATCTCAAAGCAGCCATCAGTATCACATTGAACTGATGAAGAGGTTTTCATCGATTCTTGGCTGGTATTTTTTCTCTTCTCAGTTTTTTTTACACATATACAGCAAATTTCATAGTGCCTGGAACAGAGGCCAACTTTCATTGTAAACTTGACTCAAATTTATTTGTCCATTGTCTGACTCCTTCATTAGGATTATCGCCAGGCCTTTTTTCCCCATCTACTCCCGGTACCTGGAACAGAGCCTGACTCACTACAGGAGCTCAAGGACTATTTGTTGAGTGACTACATTAAAATTGACCCAAGAGCTGCACAGCAAACTGAATGCCACAGAAAGGTTTCCCCCACTTCCACAGTGTTTGCTGATTTATAGAAACAGAGTTGTCAGGGTTTACAAATGCACTAAACACTTTTGCCTGCATGCATGCTAAGTTGCTTCAGTTGTGTCCAACTCTTTGTGACTCTATGGACTGTAGCCCGCCAGGCTCCTCTGTCCATGGAATTCTCCAGGCAAGAATACTAGAGTTTCCGTGTTCTTCTCCAGGGGATCTTCCCAACCCAGGGATCAAAACCACATCTTCTGCATTTCCTACACTGGCAGGTGGGTTCTTTACCTGAGAATCCCAAACACTTTTGACATACACGTTATTCAAACAGCAAAATGTTGAATTATAAGAAAACTATCTCATAAAAACAAGAAGCTAAAGGTGATATTTACAGTATTTGTGTGTTTGTTTCACTGGGAAAAAGAACCATTACTTTTTCTAGCAGTTAATTAAAACTAAAACCATTAATTACAGCATTTTCATTTAAGGCACTCTTGACATCTCAAAGAACCCATCAAAATAATGAACTAATGACAGGATTTTCACCAGTTCCCAGCTGGTGGCATCCTAGTACTTATCATTGCCCACCCAGACCCCCAGCAGGCACAGAAGGGATAAAGTTGGAGGAGCTCTACTCACCAGCCTTGATGTGGACATCCTGACTTCTAATTTTCCCTGAAGGATTTTCAGCTGTGCAATAGTAAGTATTATCATGGATTAAGGTACTAAAGCTTGAAGGAGGGAAGGGGAAAATCTGGAGAGTGCCGTTGGGGTGGACGTGGCGGATTCCGGGGACATCGTAGATCTCCTCGCCCGTCGCTAGGTACCATCTGAGAGACACAGGAGGGATCCCTGCTGCGGGGCAGGGCACCAGGGTCCCCGTGGTGCTCGCAAACACTACCTCTTGCAGAGATGCATTGACAAAGTAGAGGCTGGAGTGAAGGTCCTCACTGAAAACTGCAAGGAGACAACACGAGAGTGTGTCAGAAAAGTGCATCTTGTGCGCTTATCTTTCAACATAGAATATCAACATATTGACGTGCCCACCTGGCCTCAAGAGGTTATTTGGAGAAATAGTCACAAGACTCAACTAAAAATCATGCAAAATTGCTCAGCCTACCACGGACAAAGAGGTACCAGCTTCATTTCATTCACAAATTAAGTTGTGGATGTGCTCAGTGGTGTCCAACTCTGCAACCCCATGTACTGTAGCCCACCAGTTTCCTCTGTCCATGGATTTTTCAGGCAAGAATACTGGAGTGGGCTGCCATTTCTGACTCCAGGGGATCCTCCAGTCCCAGGGATCCAACCCGTGTCTCCTGCATCTCCTGCATTGGCAGGTGGGTTCTTTGCCACTTTGCCACCTGGGAAGCCCCACACAAATTAAGTTAACCTGGAACTTAAACTTTGAATAGATGACCTTTCAGCTCCATGTCCAGAGCCCTACTCTCTCTCCATGGTACTGACCACTACTGGAATTTATTTTGGGATTTGTATTCATTTATTGTTTGTTGACCTGTCTAGAATGGAAGGCTCATAAAACAAAGCCATAAGTTGCTCACACTGTTTCCTAGGGCACAGAGCAAGACAAGCCATGGGGCTTTCATAAGAAGCTATGTGAGTAAATCACCAGATCGGGTTGCTAGAATCAAATTGCTCTGGTTGAAACTGTACACTGAGAACTAATTTTGAATGAAACTAGTCACAAATTTTTAAACTTAAAATTGAAGATCTGGATGTAAAGCATTTTGGAAAGGCCAGTTTGTTTTCTGAAAATCCAGTCCAATCAACAATGTGATTTTTCATTGTTGTTGAAAATATGTTGCAATAATAAAGAGAACTTCGACAAAAGCATCATTCAGTTCACCAGCCTATGGCAGATTCTGTTTCATTTACTCTTCTGGTCCATCCGCCTACAGCCTATAGGGTTAAACTATGTCATCATATGCACACATGAAACAGGCAGTTGTTACAGACTCTGCTTCATACTCTTAACACTGTTTCATACACATAATGTCATATTTCAGACTTCATAAGCACAGATGACTCTGAACAACACTGATATGAACTGGGTGAGTCCGCGTATACACAGGCAGTTTTCAATAGGAAATACTACATCCTTGGTTGGTTGGATCTTTGGATATAGAGGAACTGTGGACAGAGAGAGCAGACTGTAAGTTATAGGTGTATGCACATTTAATATAAGATGATTTTCTAAACTAGTTCCCTGACTCGGGCTGCTTCAGTTGTTTCTGTTTTATTACTGCAAACAAAATGTCTGCAAAGGTTTCCAGGAATTTATTGAGAAACTACATTGTACTCATTGACAGCTGTGGAGTGTTCTTTCCATTAAGCAAAAAAATCCAACTTCTAGAATCCAAAAATTAAACAAAAGATGTACAAGTGCAATGAAGGCCCACTTCTCAGACATTTATGTTTCTGTGTGGCCTTCTAAAAACAAATGCATACCCTGTCACCAATTCACAAGAGAGTAAAGGAGCCATGTGCTATGCTTAGTCACTCAGTCATGTCAGACTCCTTGTGATCCCAGGGACTACAGCTTGCAAGGCTCGTCTGTCCATAGGGATTCTCCAGGCAAGACTATTTAAGTGGGTTGCCATGCCTTCCTGCAGGGGATCTTCCCAATCCAGGGATTGAACCTAGGTCTCCCACATTGCAGGCAGAGCATTTAACATTTGAGCCACCAGGGAAGCCCAAGAATAGTAGAGTAGGCAGCCTATCCTTTCCCCAGGGGATCTTCCTGACACAGGAATCAAACCAGGGTTTCCTGCAATGCAGGCAGATTCTTTTGCTAGCTGAGCTACCAGGGAAGCCCAAAGAAGCCCTAGATACTGAGAATTAACCTCACTGGGCAGAGATGAGAATGATATTTGCTGAGTGCCTCTGCCATACCAGGAAATATTATGAGACTGAGGTGTTATTTCATTTACTCCTGTGTACAATAACCCTGCCAGGTTAGACCAGGCTCTGCTCCACAGAAGATGAGGTGGAGACTCAGAGAGGTTGTCCCTGGAGCAAGGACTCGAGGTAGGAGATTGTAGAACCAGAACTCAGTCTCTGTGATGAAGATTTTATTTCATTACTCGGCTGCCCTGACTGTTCAAAGGCAAATCTGGAGAAAGCTCTGCTCCTGAGATTTGCCATCCTCCACATGTGTTCCTTGAGACCCACCTGCTTTCTCATGGTCACTGGCCCCAGCAGTAACCAGAACTCTGGGCACGGTCAGTGCCGGCTGTCTCTGAGCAGGAGCAGCATGAACACCATTCATCAAGAGATGGCAGAGAAAAATACAGTATAAAAGGGACAGATTTACCCAAAGAGAAGACAGGAAGAGGTGTTCAGCAAGTAGTAACGATTTGATGGTTTTTCTCTCCCAACCATACCTAAAGTCTTAACAATACTTGGTAAAGCAGAATATGGAAGCTATTGCTAAGAAATTGGCTCAGACCAGAAGCACAGTTAGTAGCTAAACATTACAGCTTCCAACTCAAATGAAAATGCTGATAGTAGCACTGTGAGTTTGAGCTTTTCAGGAAACTGACATCACCCCAAACATATTGTTAGGAACGAGGTAACTGTCACTCTTGAGGCTAATTAATTCCACCCCAATTCTTGTCTTTTCCTACCCACATTACTCTTCTGTCAACTGAATTGTAGGTGATTCAGACCAAGTAAAATTTAGTCATATTTGAATTTACTCTTTTGTGTCATAAAAGTTGCCTTGTGAAGAATAGCAGTCTTTGAAAATGTGAATGTATGTAAGAAATATTTCTTAATTAAATGTGTATTTTCTACTATAAGCCACATTCCAAGAGGCAGCTTATGAAATTGTTTAAATGACTTTGAGAAAATGCAAATTAAATGTTTAATCCTCGCAGTTAAAGAGATAAGTGACCTCTGGGGGATTACTGTCACTTCTTACATTTTTTAGATATTCACTTGAGTCTTTCCATTTCACACCACTGGGTTTAATAATGTAACGCAAACTTGCTTTCTAAGATACACATCGTATGGCCACAGGCAAAAGAAAACCCAAACTACATTCTAACAGCTTTTATTTCTTTCATCCAAGGACTCATCCATCTGCTTAAATAGTAGTACTTTATTTATGGAGTGCTGCTTTATGGAGAAGGCAATAGCAACCTACTCCAATATGCTTCCCTGGAAAATCCCATGGATGGAGGAGCCTGGCAGGCTGCAGTCCAGGAGATTGCTAAGAGTCGGACATGACTGAGCGACTTCACTTTCACTTTTCCCTTTCATGCATTGGAGAAGGAAATGGCAACCCACTCCAGTGTTCTTGCCTGGAGAATCCCGCGGACGGGGGAGCCTGGTGGGCTGCCGTCTATGGGGTTGCACACAGTCGGACACTACTGAAGCGATTCAGCAGCAGCAGTATGCACTTTATGCACAGTAATGTTTGCTTGCTCCAATAAGGGCACAGGCAATCTTAATGTGAAGTGCATGTGTGTGCGCGTAAGAGAGAGAGAGAGAGAGAAAATTCTTTGAAAATAATTGCAGTTTATTAGCGCTCAACAAAACACTTGGCAGAATCTTGTTGTGAAATTCAAGGTATAAAATCGTGGGGTGTAAACACTAAGCGTAGTAAAGGAAGGAGCTTTGGAGAATTGTTTTTTCATTTGCAGATTTCCCATATTTTATACCATTATAACAGATGGTATAATCAAGACTCCAATGACAAACATAAAGGAGAATGTTACACTTAAAAGAAAATTAAGTCAGTATTGCTCTCTTTAAAATTCAAATATGGCAAAGTGAAAGAAGTAACGTGGAAGAAACTTTACAGGGTGCAATGATACAACCATTCGCGCATGCAACAGTATTTACTCAGCATCTGCTCTTGCCAGGCCTCATGCAAGGTCACAGGCACACACATTTGCAGGAGTCATGCCACTGTTCTCCAGGAATTTCTGGTCTAGAGGGCTGCATGGTCATTAAACAAGATCAGTGATAATTATTTTTCTTGTTGTTCAGTTGCTAAGTCTTGTCCAACTCTTTTGTGACCCCATAGACTGTGTAGCCCACCAGGTTCCTCTGTCCAGGGGATTTCCCAGGCAAGAATACTGGAACAGTTTGCCATTTCCTGCTCCAGGGCATCTTCTTGACCTAGGGATTGAACCTGAGTCTCCTGCATTAGCAGGCAAGTTCTTTGTCACTGAACCACCAGGGATTATCAACAATGTGCTACAGACTCATAAATGATAGAGAAACTGACCCAACCTGGGAAAGATGAAGGTAGTTTCTCAAAGGGGAAGGGAAAGAAGATTCTAGGCAGAAAGCATAGACATAGCCAGACACTGAGTTATCAAAGGCAGGAGGGAAGTCAGAGTATGCCAGGTACCACTGTATACCAAGGTGAAGAACAAGAAGAGACCAAAACCAGAGATGGGCTCTCAGGGATAGTTAATATATAAAAAGTGGGCAATGGATATCTATCCACGGACTTGTACCAAAATACATAATGAACTCCTGCAAGTCAACAATAAAAAATAAGCTAAATAAAAAATGGGCAAAAGACTTGGATGATCACTTTACAAAGGCCAATATATAAATAGCCAATAAGCACATGAAAAAATATTCAATGGCAATAGTCACCATGGAAATGTAAATTAAAAGCATAGGGCTTACCACTACACATATAACTGAATGACTAAAACAGAAAAGACAGACTATAATGAGTGTCTCAACGGTGTGAGGCAACATGAAACACAGACACTGCAGGTGGAAATGTAAATTGATAAAATTATTGTGAAAACTACTCATCAGTAACTGCTATAGCTAAACCTATGCATACCCCATGACTCAACAATTCAGTTCATAGGTATTTAACCAACAGAAATCTACACATACACTCATAAAAAATAAACATCACATTCACAGCAGTACTATTTGTGAGTCCCAGACTGGAAACCACTCAGATACGATCAATAATAATGTGCTCAGTCACTCAGTCATGTCCAACTTTTTGTGGCCCCAAGGACTGTAGCCCACCAGGCTTCTCTGTCCATGGAATCTTCCAGGCAAGAATACTGGAGTGGGTTGTCACTTTTTACTCCAGGTTTCTTCTGACCCAGGGACTGAACCTGCCATCTCTTGTATCTCCTGCATTGGCAGGCAGATTCTTTACCACTAACACAATCTGGAAAGCCTAATCAATAATAAAAGCTGGATGAATGTATTGTTATACATTTGGACATCAAATAACTAAATAAAAATAAGAATGAACCATTATAAATAAAATGGTTGTGAATCTCACAATCATAATGTTGACGGAAAGCAGACACAACAAGAGTGCATAACTTATTACTTTATTCACATCAAGCATAAAATAGAAAAAAATAATAATCCATGATGTTAAAACTCAAGATAGTGATGATTCATGGGGTAGAGTGGACATAGAAAACAGAAACGAGAAGAGGGTCTATCCAGACTGCCGGCTCTCTTCATTTTCTCGACTTGGGTGCTGGGTACACTGATGAATTTAGCTCATGAAAATTTTATTAAGCTGTGTCTGCGAATATGCACACTTCTCTGTATGTATTCTGTACTTCAATTAAAACAATATTTCAAACAAATGGGGAAAGAAAGAACCATCATGAAGATAAAGAATAAAGTATGAGCTTAGTAGCCCAAATCCTAGTGAGAATGATGCCCTACAAACAAAAGACAACATTTTGAAAAGTCAACCAGCAGTTTTCAACAGTGTCAACTGCTTCACAGAGATCGGAAAACATGAAAACCAAAACAGATCATTAGATTAGCAAACTGTATTTATTTTGAATAGAAATGCCATTTAGACCAAAATGCTTCTATTGTTTTCACAGGAAGATGTGATTGGATGTGCTTAGTAGAATGAACCGCTTTGATAAAGGTCTTCCAAAATGAAAAGGAAGCTACCTAAGCCTTCAGTAAATATTACATACAAAGCATAATCCTTAGTTGATTCCTGGACTCCAGACTGTTTTCACATTAGCACAGGTTCTTTGAAATTTAGTGTCATCTTGATCAGACAACCTGAAAGCAGATAAAAAGATGGTCTCATAGTGACTGGGAAAGCATTCCAAAGGTCTATGAAAAAACTCCAAGTTAGGTTATAAAATACACTCATATGTTAGAGCAATTCTTCATTTAACTCTAACATATTTCAATCATTTGATCTATTCCCTAGCACTGAAGATACAATGTCACTGTCATCATGAATAAGAATTGGATAAAACTTCACAGTGACATAGAACTTAAAAATATAAAATTCTGTCTCTGTCTATGAAAAAAAATAAACAAACAAAACAGGAACTAGATTTACCATCTTGTAAGTAAACATTCAGGCAATACAAAACAGCAAGTTCTAAAATAAGGAAAGAAATGAGCTGTGTCCCACTAGCAGTCAGCTTAAAGCCTGGAAATTAAAGTGTTAGTCACTCAGTCATGTCTGACTCTGTGTGACCCCATGGACTGGAGCCCACTGGGCTCCTTTGTCCATGGAATTCTCCAGGCAAGTATACTGGAGTGGGTTGCCATTTCCTTCTCCAGGGTAAAGCTTGGAGAAAGTTCCCAAATCATCCCAAAAGGAAGGAAACCTAAATAGAACTTGGGAGAATTTCTGAGTTGGGCCTGAGGAGGCCAAGCATACTGGATTTGAAAAGCAAAGAGAAGGAAGTTTCATGGAGAGGGAATTCCAGAGAACTGGAGGAAGTTTCCTTTGATGAGTCTTAGGTTTGAACTGATACTTACATGTGTGTGATTAAACTACTGATGCTGGTTAAGAAACACTAGAAAGGAGCAGGTGGAAAACTCCTGAGGCTCACATGGCGGGGTGGGGGGGGGAAGGCTAGTTCATCTGATAGACAGCTTATTAAAAAACAGAGACACTACTTTGCCAAAAGGTCAATATAGTCAAAGCTATGATTTTTCCAGTAGTCGTGTACAGATGTGAGAGGTGGACCATAAAGAAGCCTGAGCACCAAAGAATCGATGCTAGGATATCTAACTAGTCAATCCTAAAGAAAATCAACTCTGAATATTCATTAGAAGAACTGATGCTGAAGCTGAAGCTCCAATACTTTGCCACCTGATTCAAAAAGCCAACTCATTGGAAGAGACACTGATGCTGGGAAAGACTGAAGGTAAAAAAGAAGGGGGCAGCAGAAGGTGAGATGGTTAGACAGCATTGCTGACTCAATGGACAAGAATCTGACAAATCCAGGAGACAGTGGAGGACAGAGAAGCCTGGTGTGCTGTAGTCCATGAGGTCACAAAGAGTCGGACAGTACTTAAGAGACTGAACAACAGCAACATAGCTGATTCACATTATTGTACAGAAAAACTGTACAACATTGCAATTATACTCTGATTAGAAAATAAATTTTTAAAAAGAAAGCAAAGAGAAGGAAGTTACATGGAAAGGGAATTCCAGCATAGAGGAGGGCTTAGTTCATGTTCCAGCCAGAGAGGAAAGAACCAGTATACGGGGTATCAGAACACTCAAAACTATATTTCATCACTACTAGGAGCCAAATTAATCACAAAAAAAGTTTAAAAGGGATGGATTCTAGAAGGAATTAAGTTGAACCCAAGGAACTTAACTGCACAATGAACAAATTTCAATGCTGGTTAATGAAAAGAAACAAAACCCAACAGTTTTGATGTAATGTTTACAATATCTGTGACATTTAATGTCTAATGTGTAAATGCAATGTTTACAATATCTGACATCTGGTAAAAAATGGAAACAAGCAGAAGAATATGACCCATTATCAGAAGTAAAACCATTCACTAGAAGCAGACACAGAGACGGCAGATGACAGTATCAGCATACATGGGCACTGAAATTGCTAGAATGACTGTTCCCCCAGCATCATCAAGATAATAAGGGAAAGCATACTGATGAGAGAAATGGACAATATAAAAACAGCCAAAATAAAACTTCTTGAGATGAAAAAATAGTACATGAAATGAAATATGAGCAAACGTAATTAACAGCAGATTAGACCTTGCAGAAGAAAATGTCAACAAATCAGAAGGCAAACTAATAGGAACTATAAAATGGAAAAACAAAGAAAAAAGTTAAAACAATAAACATAAAATTAGTGAGATATGGGATGATATCTTGTGACCTAATATATGCATAATTGGAATTCCAGAGGAGGAAATCACCAAAAAGTTTACTAATTATTATTTCAAAATTTAATAATGCCAGAACTCCAAATATCCCATAAGCTCAATGAAAGTCAAACAGAAGAAACACAAAGAAAATCATACCATAACACATGAAAATTATATTGCTGAAAGCTATTAATAAAGAGAAAAATATTAAAGGCAGGCATTTTGAAAAATACATATAATGTGGGGAAACAAAGGGAAGAATATGTCAGACTTATCAGAAACAATACAAGCCAGAGGAAATAGAGAAAAAAATATTATTTAAAATGGAAAATACCTTACAATCTAAAATTATATTCCCAATAAAAAAGTCATAAATGAAGACAAAATAAAGAGTTTTTCAGACATCCAAATATTAAGGGACAACATACAGTAAGTCAGCAGTACAAGGAAAGTTAAAGGAAGTCTTTCAGACAAAAATAAAACAATACCAAACAGACATTTTTGACTTCTCAAAAAAATGAAGAGTGCCAAAAATGATAAACATATGGGTAAATATTTTTTTAAAAAAAACTTCACTTAAAAAAATGATCAAAAGACAATTTGCCGTTTAAAGCAAAATTGACGATAATGTGTTTTGGGATTACAACTTATATAGAGAAATAAAATGAATAACAATATTGGCACAAAAGCAGGTGGGAGGAGGAAAATGAAAATCTACTGTTCTCAGTTTCTTCTACTACACATTGCTTTGTATTATTATTTGAAAATAGGCCCTGTCAGAATATACCCTAATAACACCACCTAAAAGAAAGCGGAGTAACTACAGTAATGTTGAAATAGATTCTAGGGAAAGAGATATTAATTACTAGGATAGCTATTTGCTAATGGTAAAGTGATCAGCTCATCAAAAATACATTAATAATATGAAATGCTTATGTATCTATAAAAACTTCATGGTATATAAAGCAATTCCATTAGAATCAGGGAGAGGAATATCAAATCTAAAAGGAGAACTGAGAACTAGGTTTCTTTCTTTTTAGAGCTAATTGCCACTGGGTTGATGGAGCTTTGCTTTTCAGTTGAGATTTTGCCTGCCTTCTTGTATATTTTGATATTAACAAATGGTGTATAGAAAAAAATCCAACCTTAGTAAGGCTGATGGCTGCCTAGGGTCTGCCATGCCGGTCTCCTCAGTGTCTTGTGTCCCCAAGTCCATTCCCACCTCAGGACCAACACAGATACTGAATGCCTTGCTGGAATACTTCACCATCCTTCACCCAATTCACCACCTGTTCTTTGACCCTTAGCTTAAACATCAGTTCCTCAGGATTTACTCCTGGTCTTCTGCCTCCTATACTAGACCCCATGCCCTACCTCTCAGCTTCCTGCTTCATTTCACAGTCTCATCTTTGTGTTCAATGCATGTCCCCAACTCTATTGAAATCTCCAAGACGGGCATTGCATACCGGCTATGCAGCCTGGATTCTTAGTACTTAACGTGCTGACTAATACATTATAGAAGCCCTCATATTTTTATTGAATAAATAAATAAATGCTTAAAATATTATGGTTTTCATATCATATATAGCTAAAAGATTCCTTTTAGAAAAAAATGTATTTTATTTTTTATTTCATGTGCATCATCTATTATAATCTAAATTCCATTATAAAGATGCCTAGAGACAATAAGAGTTAGTGACTGATAAAAAAGAATCTCTCAAATATTATAAAAAGAACACATTTATGAGATGTTAGCCCCTCTAAGAATGTTCTTTTTATCCAAAACGTGTGCTGATTTTGCAGTAAGGAAGAAAAGAAGCTCAATTTTGCTATATGTTTTACAAATCTCTGGAGAAAAGAAATAAGAAAAAATGTTAGCATTTTACCCATAAAATGTCTATGTATTGTTTGCAATATCCTTCTAGAGAATTATTTCCATGTGTGTCTAGGGAATTCATTTCAAAGATGAAGTCTCTCTGTCCCTTCAGATGGATGAAAGTCACCCTCAGTGCTGGCAGTTAAGTGCACAGTATCAGAGAAGAATACAGACTGTAATGAATAATATGTATGTAGTTTGCTATTCTCCAACATTTACATTTTAAGCTCAAAGCTTTCAAGAGGCATGAAAGAGGTGAATGATTTGAAAGAAGCAGAATGCTTTCTTGGATTCACGATCACAAGCAGCACATAGATAAACAAAATGATGTAAATAATTCCTTAGGATCAGGGAGCACACACACAAAAAAAAATGGGGACAAAAATAGAGCCAATTAACGAAGAATGAACTTTAAGTACAGATTTCCATAGGGAATTATAAATTAAGAAAACCATCAGAAAAAGAGAGTGGACGGAGCTGATATCATAATAATATTGACAGACTTACTTCCTGCAGATTAAAAGGCTTGGAGAGAGGGGAAAAATTACAAAAGGAGAATGTCAAAAAATTATAAAAGGAAAAATATAGTAATATGAACTAGAAACAAAATAGCAAAGCAATAACAAGATCAGATTATTTATGAGAAGGAAAGATTGAAATTCACTGAAGTCTAATGAGTCATGATTGCTATGATTACAGAAAAAATAAATTGGGAACATGGAATTAACACACACTGCTATATTTAAAATAGACAACCAACAAGGACCTATTGTATAGCACAAGGAACTCTGCTCAATATTCTGTAACAACCTAAATGGGGAAAGAACTTGAAAAAGAATAGATACATGTCTATATGCAACTGAGTCACTTTGCTATACACCTAAAACTAACACAACGTTGTTAATTAGCTATACCTCAATGTAAAAGAAAAATTAAAAAATAAAATTAGAAAAAGTGTTAAAAGAACAAAATGAATTAAAATCAGAGACAGCAATGGTACCTCAACAGAAAAATGCAAAGTCTAAGTCCTGTAAGAAACTTCAAGCCTCAGTATTGAGTGAAAGCAATGAAGTCGAATGATGAAAATATGCATGTTCTTCCCATTTTCTTTTGCTAGAATTTCACCATGCTCAGGGGCACTCAACTTTCCATTTTTCTCTGGTCTAAGGACTTGTATAAGTCTAATTTTTAAGGTAATTTATTGTTTTTTCAGATAGTGTATGGGTTTTACTTTGTGTTTCTGTACTAAAATGCACGCTGCTGCTGCTGCTAAGTTGCTTCATTCGTGTCCAACTCTGTGCAACCCCAGAGACGGCAGCCCACCAGGCTCCCCTGTCCCTGGGATTCTCCAGGCAAGAACACTGAAGTGGGTTGCCATTTCCTTCTCCAATGCATGAAAGTGAAAAGTGAAAGTGAAGTCTCTCAGTCGTGTCCAACTCTTCTCCACCGCATGGACAGAATCCACCAGGCTCCTCCGTCCATGGGATTTGCCAGGCAAGAGTACTAGAGTGGGATGCCATTGCCTTCTCCGCTAAAATGCATAGTTAGTCTCATAATGGCAAATGTACCCTAAGTTGTAAGTGGCAACAATCTTTGGAATTAGGAAAGCTGTTAGAAGATGGATTCTGGTCTAGTCTCACTCCTCCAGCTCATCAGCCTGAGTCATTTCTCCTTCACTAGGTGATTCCTTGAGTTCTCTCTAGGGTATTAAGTAAGGGACCAGTCACCCACCACCATCAGCATCTTATGACGGCCATCACTTTAGCTCTCTTCCTCTTTATCCTGAGGATTATGTTAATATTCCTTCACTATCATCCCGATGGAGCTTCAGAGGCAGGGTGGGTGAACAGTGAGAGAGCATAGATATTCAGTTATTTTGTCCTGCCATCAATGCCTGCTCTCTCTAGAGCAGTGATGGGGAAACACACACACACACACACACACACACACATACAAACCTGCGTCTAGGTTTCAGGTAGAATATACTCCTCTATCTTCCCATAGAATTTTGAGGAACATTACATAGAGTCCCCCTGACTTCATAGTTCCTGTTCTTCTCTCATACCAGCTAATCCATTCTTGGCATTTTCTGTCTTCACTTCATCAAGATATTGCTCATCAATGTGACTTTGCTCATTGCTAAACACTAGTCCCTTGGATGCAGCAGAGGGGCACTGTCATCCTGTACTCCATCGCCTTACACAGCACTGAGTAAACAGACAATGCAATGAACACTTAAATATAACTCAGGTCAGTCTCCCTCGAGGTAGAAAGGGTATTCCTTTGGGACAAAAAGTGCCATCCTCCTGGGGCTTCTCCACAGTTGGAACCTGCTGTCATGGTCTACAACTGATCAGTATGGAGGCCAAGGGCCAGCCCTTCTCCTCAGCATGACCATTTATAGCAAGAGAAGTGGGGCTGACCTAGAATTCTACACCCAGAGTATTAAGCAGGTGAATTAAGACATTTTTAGACAATGCAAAGTCAAACTTCTACCTCTTGTGTACCCTATTCAAAAAGCTTCTGGGAGATGAATAAAAGGCAGCAAACCAGGAAAGAGGAACATAGGACATAGAGGAAATGGAGGCTCAAACACAGGTGATGAGAAACAAAAAGGAATTTCCAGAGTAACTCTGAAAGACCCAAGACAGCAACTGGATAGTGGAAACTAGATCAGATTAATGAAGAAAGGAGGCTCTCAGAAATATGCTTTGAAGAAAAAAAAAAATCATCTAACTGTGGAGACCTGAGGGGAAGGAAGACCAAAAGGAGGGGTGGGTATATGTGTGCTGATTCATTTTGCTGTACAGTATAAATTAACACTACATTGTAAAGCAACTATACTGTAGAAAAATCAATTAAAGAAAAAAAAAGGCCCTGATGTATCTGAATGTATTTAAAGCAGTACTCTATCCTATTGGAGAATTTGGGGGGATAAATTAGTTATACAAACTGTGAAAACTAAGTAAACAAAAAAGTAAGCAATTATTAATCCCAGGGAACACTCAAAGCTACAACAGAAAGCGTTCATAATATGCTGTGTGGCTCAGCTGTAGCTGAGCTATGTATAAATATTTAAAAAGTTACAATAGTGCAAACCCCAAATGTTGATTTAACCCCAAATAGTAATATCATTATATGGGAAAAATAGCAGAAGGTAGGAAGGGATGGTATTCATAGTCCAAACAATAAGTTAAATAGGTATCTAAGCCTGAAGGTTTCAGAAAGAGATATCAGAACTATCCAAGGTACATACAGACATATGTATCCATAAAATATTAGTTTTTAAATAAAGGAGCTAATGGTGATCCATTCTTAGTTGCTCAGAGCAAATACTCAGGGTCCTCCCCAATACCCCTTTTTCTTGTATGTTTTATTCACTGTATCAGAAGTCCTTTAGATGCACTTTTAAAACAGACTCAGAGTCACCTACCTGTCATCTCTTCTGCCACCTGGCTGGGCCGAATCACCATCCTCTCTCCCCTGGATTACCATGATGCTTCCGCAAGTAGCTCTCCATCTCCACCATTGCCCCTCCCCATACGCTCTATCCTTCAGCCAAAGCGATCCAGGGAAACACATCAAGTCCTCTTTCTCCTTTGCGCAGAATCATCCAGGCCCCCCATTGTCTCACATGCAAGCCAGGCTTGCTTTACAACCCGTGAGCACACTTCCCCTGATGTGAACCCCTGCTCCTCTCTCTCGCTCAGTCCACTCTAGCCATACAACCTTCTTGTCATCAACAACATCTCCATGAGCTCTGCTCGCTGGGCCTTTAAGCATCCCTCTCCCTCTTCCTGGGATGGCTTTTCCCACAAAATCCACTGGGCTCACCCACTCCCTTGTCAAGGCTTTGCTGAGCCGTCTCCCAGGCCACGAGATTCGCTCCCATGGTCTTATTTAAGTGGCCCTGAGGCCACCACAGTGAACACGCCGGGTGTCCTCATTTGCTCTTTTTCTCTGCAGCATGCCACATTTTGGTATGTTGCATCATGTACCTATTTACAGTACTTTTCATTGTCTGTCTCTCTCTCCTTCCCTTTAACATTTTAGTTCCTGAAGGGTAGATAGTGGATGGATTTAAGTCCAAAGCATTCTCTCCCACCACTGTTTCAGTAAGTCACCAGAGTGTTTGTTGTTTCGAAAAGAAGACAGAGGCACAGAGAGGGGAAGGGGCTGGTTACCCAGGATCTCACGTTGTGTGTACAAAGATGACTGCGTGCCCCCTGCATCTATGTTAGACACTATTGTAATCTCTCCAGCAGCTTGTTGGTCTCATTTCAAGCAAAACTGCGTCACCAAGTGCATTATTAAACTTTAAATTTAGTTTAAATCTATTATTCTTGCTTTCATTTGGAATATAACTGAAGAACTAACATTTACTGAGTATGTTTTATGTGCTGGGACTATGCCAAGTTGTTTAATACAAAATTTCACGAATCCTCAAAACAAAGTTCATAGGTGGCTATTATTGCTATGTTCACATGAAGGAAGAGAAACCACGTGAACTTTGAACCATGTAGTGAGGGAAAGACATAGGGTATGATTCAGGAGTCACTGAAACAGGGACTGTGTTTGAGCTCAGACCCCTCTGAGAATGAGAGGCTTGTCTGGGCTTTCTCCTCTGAAGGGAGGTAAGAATGTCTATAATTCTGAGTTCAGTTCCTTAAGGGTCAAGATTCCCAAGTTAGCCACCTTTGATCTAGACATCACTACAAAATAACGGTTGATGATGCTCATAATAAGCTGTGCTTGGCTAGGTACACTGCATTCTCGGGCCTCATTTCAAAGTCTTTGTCATCTTTCATCTTTCTAATCTTTTACCTTTAGATAGAGGATCAGGAATGGTATCCTTAGACCAGAACTGAACAAAACATGAAAAAAAGAAAACTCTGTGACTGAAATGTCTTTGATTGCAGCTCTTATTTCTTTTTTCTTTTCCTTTTCTTCTTTTTTCCCTTAGAAAATCCTGATAATTGACCATAGAGTCCTTCTTCTGAAAATTAAAACTATGATTAAGGATTGGAACAACCAAACCAGAAAACACAATTTTCTGAGTGGTTTTTTTTTTTTTTTCCTAAAGACATCCTCTAGGTCCACATCCATGGTGTCTGTTCAAAATACATGCTAACACTAATGCTCATGTACAATTGTAAGAAGTTTTGCCCTTAAGGGACCGAATCTCAGTTGGAACCCATTTATTTTGACAGTTTGCCTATCACAGTAGAATGGATTCCCTGAGTCACAGAAACTTTTCTAAAAAGAGGAGAATCACATTCTCCTTGCTTGTAAATATTCATAATATAGTGGGGTTTGGACATTCTCAAGGCAACCAGACTGTACCATTAATAACCCCAGAACCTATGAAACTCAGCTTGGGCTTCACTGCACTCTAAGTCCCTTTCATAATAAACCTAATATACACCCGCCAGCTGTGTAATGGGCCCACATGCCCCCTGGGGCACAGAAGAAGGTCACAAAATAGAGTCCATTATCCCACATTGGAAATTTGACTAGATTTGGATTTGACACTTCATTTGCAGAAATGTCCTAGAGGCATATCCTTTCTAGGAGGCTGGGGTTGGAAATGGGTGGCAGACAGTTGCCAAATTAACTCTGCAGAGCACCTTTAAATGGAAAGGAGTAAGACTTTTAAAATATTCCCTTCATGATAACTTCTGAAAATCAAATTGAGTTGTAACGTCTGAAAGTTATTACTGGAACGTTTAAATTAAACCAATGTGGCATCGCTCATTCCCAAGCAGGAGTACGACACAGTGCCAGTCATAGCATTTTCCAGTGTTTATTAAAAAAAATCCAAATCATATTTGTAAAGACCTAACCTAAATGGATCACAGGGCTTCCCAGGTGGTTCAGTGATAAAGAATCTGCCTGCCAATGCAGGAGATATGGGTTCAATCCCTGAGTCGGGACACTACCTGGAAAGGGAAATGGCAACCCTAGAAAAATTTGCCTGGTAAAGTCTTCACGGACAGAGGAGCCTAGTGAGCTATATAGTCCACGGGGCTACAAAGAATCAGACATGGCTTAGTGACTAAACCATGACAAATGGATCATAACGAGGAAATAATGAACATACAACCCATCCAAGGATGCCCCAGGACCACAAGCCTGGCATACTCTTCATCACATTATGACTATCTCTACAGACAGAATAACCTGGTGTGAGCTACTGGAAAGAAGGTTCAGGAGAGGAGACTGGAGGCTAAGATCAGACTCAACGTCAGCTTCTAAATCAGTGATGCCTTCATTTGCAGTTTGTGGGATGACTACAGCATCATATTGAAAACACAGTGCATGAAACTCATGCATGATTACTGAACCCCAACACAGATACCATGAGGAAATGGTATAAAGCAAATTCTATTACCATCAGACAAGCTTTAGCCAATAGAAAGTAATACCATGATCCCAAGTGATCATCACAAGAACGTCTATGAACTTGTAATTTAACTGTTTTTGAATCATTTCTTTGCAGTACGAGGCCAGTAAATTAAAAGAATGCCAAAGGCAACACACTAAATTTCAGTAAAGACTGTAAGAACACACTGATGGAGCTCCAAGCAAGAATCTTGTAAGAGGTATTTGGCAAAAGGTCAAAGTCAATTTTACAGAAATTCTGAAGTGGAATTAGACCGGCCCAAAACTTGTCTTATGTGACAATTCCTTACTTATTTAACCAAAGATCATATAATGATAGGAATGATCAAGAGAATCATATTAATAAGAGTACATTCATTCAGTACCATGCCTGGCCCGTCCATTGTTCCCTGCGACCCCATCAGCTCACGTGGTAGGTGCCCTTATTGCACAGAGAGAAAGTGAGGCAGGACATGACAAGCTACACTCCTGGGGGATACAGGGAGCCTGGTGAGGACAGGATGTATCAGTCTGCTCAGGCTGCTATAACAAATATCACAGACCGGATAGCTTAAGCAACAGAAGTTTATTTTCTGACAGTTCTGGAGGTTGAAGTTCAAAATTAAGTTGACGGCAGGGTTGTTTTCTCCCAAGGTCTCCCTCCTTGGTTTGTGGATGACGGTCTTCTCACTGTGTCCTCACATGGCCATCCCACTGTGCATGCGCACCCCTGAGCTCTCTGTGTCCAAATTTCCTCTTCTTAAAAGGACACCAGTCACATTAGATTAGAGCCTCAAACTAAGACCTCATTTTAACTTAACTGCCCCTTTAAAGGATACATCTCCAATACAATCAAATGCTGAAAATCTGAAGGTTAAGGCTTCAACATGGAGTTTTGGGGAAGACACCCTTTGGCCCATATCAGAAGGAATCAAAGATGATGGAGGCATGAGAAAATGAAAATTTGAAACCACTGTGTTAAAAGGATGCTGAGGATTCTGCAATGACTGCTATGAGTAAGAAGATGAAATGTGCTCTGGGAGTCCAAACCCTCAAGAGCAAAGTTAAAAGCAGGCAGATGTTTGCCTCCATGAGTGGTAGAATATTCTGACAAATAGAACTGCCTAACTTTGAGGCTGGAATGTTTCAGAGGGAAATGTTAGATAGATGCAGCTGAGGGCCATGAGGGTTGATTGGAAGATGTCTGGATTACAAAACACCTTTTTATTAAGAAGCATGAAATTTAAAAAGTCATGCATATTTCTCAGCCTTGGAAACAGACACACTGATTTTATAACCAGAGTCCCTTGGAAGCTCCTTTTCTGAGTAATGTGAATAAAGGTCTTGTCAGCAATACATGTACCGTGAACTTCCAGATGTTCAAGCTAGTTTTAGAAAAGGCAGAGGAACCAGGGATCAAATTGCCAACATCTGCTGGATCATGGAAAAAGCAATAGAGTTCCATAAAAACATCTATTTCTGCTTTATTGACTGTGCCAAAGCCTTTGACTGTGTGGATCACATTAAACTGTGGAAAATTCTGTAAGAGATAGGAATACAAGGCCATCTCACCTGCCTCTTGAGAAACCTAAATGCAGGTCAGGAAGCAACAGTTAGAACTGGACATGGAACAACAGACTGGTTCCAAATAGGAAAAGGAGTATGTCAAGGCTGTATATTGTCACCCTGCTTATTAACTTATATGCAGAGTACATCATGAGAAACGCTGGGCTGGAAGAAGCACAAGCTGGAATCAAGATTAGTGGGAGAAATATCAATAACCTCAGATATGCAGATGTGGCATAAAGTGAAGAGGAACTAAAAAGCCTCTTGATGAAAGTGAAAGAGGAGAGTGAAAAAGTTGGCTTAAAACTCAACATCAGAAAAATAAGATCATGGCATCTGGTCCCATTACTTCATGGGAAATAGATGGAGAAACAGTAAAAACAGTGTCAGAATTTATTTGGGGGGGGGGGCTCCAAAATCACTGCAGATGGTGACTGCAGCCATGAAATTAAAAGACACTTACTCCTTGGAAGGAAAGCTATAACCAACCTAGATAGCATATTAAAAAGCAGAGACATTACGTTGCCAACAAAAGTCTGTCTAGTCAAGGCTATGGTTTTTCCAGTGGTCATGTATAGATGTGAAAGTTGGACTGTGAAGAAAGCTGAGCACCGAAGAACTGATGCTTTTGAACTGTGGTGTTTGAGAAGACTCTTGAGAGTCCCTTGGACTGCAAGGAGATCCAACCAGTCCATTCTAACGGAAATCAGTCCTGGATGTTCTTTGGAAGGACTAATGCTAAAGCTGAAACTCCAATATTTTGGCCACCTCATGCGAAGAGTTGACTCATTGGAAAAGATTCTGATGCTGGGAGGGATTGGGGGCAGGAGGAGAAGGGGATGACAGAGGATGAGATAGCTGGATGGCATCACCGACTCGATGGACATGAGTTTGCGTGAACTTCAGGAGTTGGTGCTGGAGAGGGAGGCCTGGCGTGCTGCAATTCATGGGGTTGCAAAGAGTCGGACATGACTGAGCAACTGAACTGAACTGAATTAATTACACATTAGCCACGATTTCTGAAAAAAACTTACACAATTATTGATAGAATTTTAAGTGAGCATGCTGTACAAAATAAGTTAGCATTTACCCATAAACTGGTACTAACTACCTATGTGTTTCATATAACTGGAAGTTTATAGCTTGAATCCAAGATAAAAGCATATGAATGACATATTAAAAACACTTTTTGAGAGGCTTCCAGGTGGTGCTAATTATAAAGAAAAGTGAATAGTGAATGTTGCTCAGTCGTGTCCAACTCTTTGTAACTCCATGGACTATACAGTTCATGGAATTCTCCAGGCCAGAATACTAGAATAAGTAGCCATTCCCATCTCCAGAGGATCTTCCCAAAGCAGAGATCAAACCCAGGTCTCCCGCACTGCAGGTAGATTCTTTTCCAGCTAAGACACATTGAAAGCCCAGGAATACTGGGGTGGGTAGCCTATGCCTTCTCCAGCAGACCTTCCTGACCCAGGAATTAAACCAGGGTCTCCTGCATTGTAGGCAGATTCTTTACCACATAAGCTTCCAGGGATCCACCTGCCAATGCAGGAGACATAGGAGATGCAGGTTTGGTCTCTGGGTTGGGAAGATCCCCTGGAGGAGAGCATGACAACCCACTCCAGTATTCTTGCCTGGAGAAGCCCTTGGACAGAGGAGCCTGGTGGGCTACAGTGCCTAGAATCGTCAAGACTTGGACATGACTGAAATGACTTAGGATGCATGCAAAAATTAAAAAGGCAATCTGTATGGCAACTATCATTATTTAATGATACTTTGTACTAGGACTGTGATGGAGCTAGGACCTTGGCCATGACAACCATTTGCTACTCCTTCCACCATTTAAAGATTCCCTGCTTTCTTGTGCTGGGTAAGATCTATGCATTTGGTGGATTGGTTAATGCATAAAACAATTTGGGGGAAATACATTGATAACTAAAAGTATCTCTGGGAAAATGGTCACATCCTTTTTTCTTCCAATATCAGAAAAAATTCTCTAAAACTAGTACTACCACACACACACAAGACTCTTTTATGCTAAGGGCCATGCAGACATTGTGAGGAGTAAAGGACACAAGTAGGTGCTCAGGAAATACAACATGAGGTAGCTGCTGTATTCACAACGATCCTCAGGTCACAGTAACAGTAAGAAGGGAAGCTGGAGAACATGGGATGGAGCAGAGGGTGGTAGTGGGTCCTGCCTGCTGGGATCAGGTGGGGGACTGAGGAGATGCTGCTGGGAATATATCTGGCAGGTTTAATCCCCATTCTAGGGCTCTTCTTTCATCTGGAGGATTCTTGTATTGAAGAAATGGTTCTCTACTGGGGGCAATTTTGCTCCTCATGGAACATTTGGTAATGCTTAGAGTACTCTTGCCTGGCAAATCCCGTGGACAGAGGAGCCTTGTGGGCTGCAGTCCATGGAGTCGCTAAGAGTCGGACATGACTGAGCAACTTCACTTTCACTTTTCACTTTCATGCGTTAGAGAAGGAAATGGCAACCCACTCCAGTGTTCTTGCCTGAAGAATCCCAGGGACGGAGGAGCCTAGTGGGCTGCCATCTCTGGGGTCACACAGAGTCGGACACAACTGAAGCGACTTAGCAGTAGCAGCAGAGACTGTTGCTGTGATAAATCTAGACAACATATTAAAAAGCAGAGATATCACTTTGCCAACAATGGTCCGCAGAGTCAAAACTATGGTTTCTCCAGTAGTCATGTATGTTATGAGAGCTGGACCATAAAGAAGTCTGAGAGCTGAAGAATTGCTGATTTCAAATTGTGGTGCTAGAGAAGACTCTTGAGATTCCCTTGGATAGCAAGGAGATCAAACCAGTCAATCCTAAAAGAAATCAACCCTGAATATTCTTTGGAAAGACTGATGCTGAAGCTCCAATACTTGGCCACCTGCTGCAAAAAGCCGATTCCCCAGTGCTGGGAAAGATTGAAGGCAGGAGGAGAAGAGGGTGACAGAGGATGAAATGGTTGGATGGTATCAACAACTCGATGTACATGAGTTTGAGCAAATTCCTGGAGACAGCAGAGGACAGAGGAGTCTGGCCTGTTGCAGTCCATGGGGTCACAAAGAGTCAGACATGACTGAGTGACTAAACAACAACAAGAGACTGCTGATTATGCCAACTAGGAGGCGGTGGGATGGTATCCAGTGAGTAGAGGCCAGAGGTACTGCTGAACATCCTAGGATGCCCAGCAGGAGCCCCTGTAATGAACAACCTCTGCCCCAAATATCAGTAGTCCCACAGTTGAGAAACTGTGCTCTGGAGTATAAGACCCACAGACTATCTGTCCGTCCCTCCTTCACCACAGACAAGAGGTGAGTCTGGGAGAAGAAAGTAGCGCACCTTCTACTTTTCCTTTCTCCACCTGGCCTCTGTCTGCCTGCCTGCAGGAAACACGTCCTTTAGGTCCGCTATCATCTGTGTGGTAGATGGAGCAGGGTGCAGCTTGGCCTGGTTCTGGAGTTCAAGCTGAGACTCTGTCATAAAAAGATGGTATTCTGACTTGCCATCTCTCTATTTGATTCTCTCTCCTGAGGTGAAGTTGCTCAGTTGTGTCCGACTCTTTGCGACCCCGTGGACTGTAACCTACTAAGCTTCTCTGTCCATGGGATTCTCCAGGCAAGAATACTGGAGTGGATTGCCATTTCCTTCTCCAGGGGATCTTCCCAACCCAGGTATCGAATCCAGGTCTCCTGCATTGGAGGCAGACGCTTTAACCTCTGAGCCACCAAGGAAGCCTCTCTCTCGTAACTGGTTCCAAGTGTGGAAAAAAAACCAGGATGTCTCATTCAGTTCAGTTCAGTCTCTCAGTCATGTTGGACTCTTTGCGACCCCATGGACAGCATCATGCCAGGCCTCCCTGTCCATCACCAACTCCCGGAGTTCACTCAAACTCATGTCCATTGAGTCAGTGATGCCATCTAACCATCTCATCCTCTGTCATCCCCTTCTCCTCCTTCCTTCAATCTTTTCCAGCATCAGGGTCTTTTCAAATGAGTCAGCTCTTCCCATCAGGTGGCCAAAGATTTGGAGTTTCAGCTTCAACATCAGTCCTTCCAAGGGACACCCAGGACTGATTTCCTTTAGGATGGACTGGTTGAATCTCCTTGCAGTGCAAGGGATCCTCAAGAGTCTTCTCCAACAACACAGTTCAAAAGCAACAATTCTTCAGCATTCAGCTTTCTTTATAGTTCAACTCTCACATCCATACATGACTACTGGAAAAACCATATCCTTGACTAGATGGACCTTCTTTGGCAAAGTAGTATCTCTGCTTTTTAATATGCTGTCTAGGTTTGTCATAACTTTTTGCCCAAGGAGTAAGCATCTTTTAATTTCATAGCTGCCATCACCATCTGCAGTGATTTTGGAGCCCTCAAAAATAAAGTATTTCACTGTTTCCATTGTTTCCCCATCTATTTGCCATGAAGTGATGGGACTAGATGCCATGATCTTCGTTTTTCACTCTCCTCTTTCACTTTCATCAAGAGGCTCTTTAGTTCTTCCTCACTTTCTGCCATAAGGGTGATGTCATCTGCATATCTGAGGTTATTGATATCTCTCTCCCAGCAATCTTGATTCCAGCATGTGCTTCATCCAGCCCAGTGTTTCTCATGATGTACTCTGCATATAAGTTAAACAAGCAGGGTGACAATATACAGCCTTGACATACTCATTTTCCTATTTGGAACCTGTCTGCTGTTCCATGTCCAGTTCTAACTGTTGCTTACTGACCTGAATACGGATTTCTCAAGAGGCAGGTCAGGTGATCTGGTATTCCCATCTCTTTCAGAATTTTCCACAGTTTACTGTGATCCACACAGTCAAAGGCTTTGGCATAGTCAATAAAGCAGAAATAGATGTTTTTCTGGAACTCTCTAGCTTTTTCGAGGATCCAGCAGATACTGGCAATTTGATCTCTGGTTTCTCTGCCTTTTCTAAAACCAGCTTGAACATCTGGAAGTTCATATAGTGTTGAAGCCTGGCTTGGAGAATTTTGAGCATTACTTTGCTAGTGTGTGAGATGAGTGCAATTGTGTGGTGGTTTGAGCATTCTTTGGCATTGCCACCACCAACCAACTCAGATGTTTCATTGGCTTCCTTTGAAAACCAACATCCATTAACCTCTAACCTGAAATATATGACAGGCCTTAAATTCTCCAGATGTGAGCACTTAGTAAGTAATGAGGAGATTAAACTTGGGGAGAATTGAATTAGATGTGCATTGACTTGAGGTCATCTGGAGACCCGTGTCACCCCAAGTAATTCTGAAAGTCTGAAGATGAAACTGAGGATCTCCAATGCAAGGCAATCCTCACTAGAGGCTCTTGGTTTTGATATCTTCTGAAGAGGCCAGACTGTAAGTATACTCTAGAAGAACCTTTAAAGTATTTTTCAATTAAAAAAAATGTGTAACTCTATATGGTAATGGATGTTAACTCGATTTATTTATTGCAGTGATCATATCAAATATGTCATTTCATATATATACACATAAAATCATTAATGAATCTGAAACTATCTTAATAAAAACTTAAAATTTCAAAAATGATGTTTTTTAATGTTCAATAACCACTGTGGCAAAAGGTCTTTTTAATACACAGTGTCAGAGACCAGACTCCTGAGAACAAATGTCCTTCCTTCCTTCCTTCCTTCCTTCCAAGGTCTGAGCAATATGTAAATTATTGCACTTTCTTTTCACCTTATTTCCATGTGATCCAGCTCTGTCTCTTTGAATGTAAACAGAATAGTTTGCAAAATCTGCACACAAATTACCACCAGAAGTTTCTCTAAGAATTCAATTAAGCTCTTCCTTCCACCTTTGGAATACAGTTGGTTCCCATTTGATTTTCCAGGACCATCTTTTCAGTTAATATCTTATTTCTTCAAGAATGCCATATGAAAATATAAACTATACAGGTAATGAATAGATGCACCCTCTACCCTCCTTCTTCCTTGATAGCTCAGATGGTAAAGAATCCACTTGCTAATGCAGGAGACATGGGTTTTATCCCTGGATGGGGAAGATCCCTGGAGGAAGAAATGGCAACCCACTCCAGTATTCTTGCCTAGAAAATTTCATGGACAGAGAAGCCTGGCCGATTATAATCCACTGGGTCCTAAAGAGTCAGGTGGGACAAAGCACACGCGTGTGCACACATGCACACATCAATACTACCCTGTGTCTGTGGGTAACAAGCTGCAAGTTGTTGATAAGGAGGGCGAAGCTAAAAAATATCAGGAAAAGGAAATAAAGGAAATAAATAATTATTGAATTACCTCTTACCTTTATGTATATTTTCTATAAGCTTAGTAGAATTGCACAAGGATAGATTACTTCACTTACATAGTCTCTCATTCAAACAATGTTCACAGGCCACTAATCTGTGTAAGGTACAAGGACAGACACAGTGATACCAGAATGAAAAGACAGAATCCCCAACGCTGTGGCATTAACAAGTCACAGGCAATAAAGAGGCAGGTGCAATGCAGAGTGACAGGTACAGGGATGCTGGAAATACCAAGCTTGAAGCAAA
>SJYC01137268.1:0-63312 GCA_006408675.1 Madoqua kirkii
TAAGATATAGTATTAAGCAAAAGCACAACTGTGATTTCATTGTGGTTTCAAGTAGAAAAACAAGCCTAAATGTATAAAAAGAAAGCTATAACAAATAGTTTAGCACTATAAGCGTTAAGACTGTAAAAGATATTTTCTGTTATTCTGAAGTCTCTTCATACCAACAGAGGATTTCATTAAAAGATTTCTTGAATTCTAAGTATTATTTATAAAGGCAGGTTTTTATTTCACTTTAAGGCAGAAATGATGTGTTAATATATCATAGGATCACATGCTTATTAAATCAACACTTTACCCGGCCACAGGAGAAGTTTGCATTTGAAAGCTCAGCAACCTCCATGTCTTGGGTCAACAGCTAATAAGAGGTTTGGTGGCACTAAGTCATGAGGAGAAGTGAGTCTAGGTCCCCTTCCAATGACCTGAAAGTCTGGACTCATCGGGACCAGAGAGCCTGGAGCAGCCTCCTTCCGACTGTGTGATTGTGTGATTGTCTGTTTGTTTCCCCTGACAGTACTGGACTCACCAACCTCTTGCTGACATTTTCTGGGACAATTCTATTGCTGATCTGCTCTGCTGGATCTCTGTGTAGCCTAACAGCAATGGGACTCAGGAGAAAAGAACTTAGCCAAGCCTCAATTTAGTTATAATTAAAATGGGACTGAATATAACTGACACAGTTATATAAATAAATATGCATTTTAGTGTTTTTTTCTGGCCAATAAAATGTTTTATTAAGGATAAATACTACTATTAGTATAAAAACAGTAGCAATAATAAAGAAAATGTGCTCAGTCATGTCCAAATCTCTGCAACCCTATGGACTATAGCCTGGCAGGCTCCTCTGTCCATGGGATTTCCCAAGCAAGAATACTGAAGTGGGTTGTCATTTCCTCCTCCAGGGGATATTCTCAACCCAAGGATTGAACTCACATCTCTTGCAACTCCTGCATTGCAGATGGATTCTTTACTGTCTGAGCCATCAATTCTGATACTAATATAGCCACCTGACTAAAAATTGCTATGTTTTAATGAATCCAATAGCATTGATGAATGGCCTTTACCAGCAGGTGTTTATTTCTAGATCTTTTTCCCTCCCTCCTTCATTCCCTCCTCGTGTTTGAAGAACTGGGGATCTTTCTACCCATCTTCTCATATCTTTTGCCACCCAAACACACACACACACACCCTGATTCCTCCTACAAAACCTCAAACAGTGATGGTGAAGAACACTCTAGAACTAGATTAGACTACCCAGGTTTCCATCTTGGCCCCACCACACTCTAACAATATGATTATGGGAAAGGTAATGACCTTCTGGGTGTCTCTCTTTCTACAACTTTAAGATTACAGAACTGATTTCACAGGGTTATTACGATCACTAAGTGGCCAGCACGGAGAAGTACTCAGAACAGCGTGGGCAAGTAGCACGTGGTCAGTCACCACAGTTTTGTATCTTCATCAAGATGCGGATCGTCAAAGATGCACGCACCCCTCTGTTCACAGCAGCACTATTCACAACAGCTAAGACATGAAAACAGCCAAATCCACAGATGGATGGCTAAAGAAGATGTGGTACATGTATCCAAAGCAATACTACTCAGCCATAGAAAGAATGAAATAATGCCATTGGCAGCAACATCTATAGACCTGGAGTGTATCTACTGAGTGAAGTAAGTCAAACAGAGAAAGACAAATATATGATATCACTCATAATGGAATCTAAAAAAAATTAAAAAGATACAAATGAACTTATTTGCAAAACAGAGATAGCATCACCAGACATAGAAAACAAACTTACAGTTAGCAAAGGAGATAGTGGGGTTGGTGGGTAGATAAATTAGGAGGTTGAGATTAAGAGAGACACACTACTGTGTATAAAATAAACAACAAGGATATACAGCACAGGAAACTCTATTCAATACCTTGTAATAACCTACACGTTTAGGGGTCACCAGGGCTCATTTCTTCTGAAGCCTCTCTCCTGGGACTGTAGGTGGCTGCCTCCTGCCTGTGTCTGCAGAGGGTCTTCCTTTTGTGAGTGCCTGCACCCTAAACTCTTCATTGTATAAGGACACCATGATATTGAATTAGAGCCTAGTGGGCTACAAGCCCATAGGGTCACAAAGAGTCGAACACAACTGAAGCAACTTAGCCCACATACAGGCATGCCCTAAGGACCTCATTTCAGCTTAATCATCTCTTTAAAGGCCCCATCTCCAAGTCCAGTCACACTCTGAGATTCTGGGAGTTAGAGCTTCTATGTAAGAATTTGGGGTGAGGGACATGACTCAGTCTGAAACGTGGAGGACAAAACGTAGCTTTTATTTCCCACAGTCACCGCATCACTTTAAATCTGTAAATTACAGCTTTCTCCAGCAAAGCAAACCTAACTCTGGCAGGCAGTTTAGTCTTGGTTGCTTTTTTTACACTTTACCCTACAGTTTTCAGATGTGATTTTCAATAAGCCTGATGTCACAGGTGGAAATGTTCCTCAAGAAAGATGCAAGTGAGGCTTCCTCCTGCCAACGTTTGAACCAAGGGCAAGCACTGACTAGTCTCTTGCCCAAAAACTGTGGGAACACTGGCCTGTGAGCAGAGGAAACTCTCATAGTCAACAACCCTTCAAAGCAACTACTTGGAAGACCTAAACTGGTGCTCTGTCAAGTCCTTGTAAGGAGGAAAATAACTGACGCAGAAGGAGTTTCTACCTTCTACCAGATTTGAACTGTAAAGTTTCAAATATTCACAGTTAGTTTTAAGCCTCACAAACCCAAGTATGATATGCCTCAATGCAGCTCCCTTACAAAAGGAGTGGAGAGGATGGGTAGTCAGAAACACAAAATACTGTATTTAATCCTCACCAAACTAAGGGCAGTTCAGGTAAGGAGGTCACGAAACTGTCCACAGAGTTTTGCTGTCCCTGGGTATTCCCTAAAGCAACATAGTCCTATATGTGAGAGTCATTACAAGCTCCTCTTTAAAATTCAAGGCATCCATAGAGCATCCATGGAATATACAGAAATACTTCCATTAGTTGCATCTGAGTACAAATCACTTTAATCATAAAATCATCTGCATTAGCTGAGTGTTGCTATGCTTCTGAGTGCTGCCGTTGGAGTATGAAACGGCAACCCACTCCAGTATTCTTGCCTGGAAAATCCCATGGACAGAGGAGCCTGGAGGGCTAGAGTCCACGGAGTCACAAAGAGCCAGACACAACTGAGTATGCACACATGCTGTGTGTTTCAAGAGTAGATAGTTTGGATAAAGTGGTTGGAAGAAAGGTATATCGGGATCCACCTGGATGGAGTCCTGGTTTTTGACCCAAGCAAGGGAGACTGGGGGCCATAGATTTTGGGGTGGTAGGAACACTGGAAATGGGAGGACGGCTCACAAGAACAGCAAGGATGGCCAGCGAGGAATGACCCCTTTGTAATTTTGCCCAGAGGCTTTGAGACAGCCATATAGTCCTGAAGAAAAGAAGTCTCTTTTGTTTTATAAGGTCCAAGTCAAAATTATCAGAAGCTGAGAACTATGCTAAGCTCATCAAATCTCAAATCAGTGTCAGATCCCAAATCTAGGTTAGTCAGTGTGCAGTGTCTCTATCTAAGTGGATTCAACACATTTTGACTAAGCAGCTACCTGTGCCCTGCAGGGAGGGGCCCTAGGATAAGCTCTCAGGACTTGCTGAGTGGTCATCAAGGTCAGGGCATGCACCACGATCAGAAATGAAGAATGAAGATGAGCGCAAAAATACTGAAAATGTCGCTCATCTCCTAGAGGCTGTGACTTTGTGACATCCTGAAAAGCATGGCTCAAACAAAACTCATCTCCCTGCTTTTCTAGTTTGTCAGCTAAAAACTGAAGGTTAAACATGCCTACCTTGAAAGGATGTTGGATAGAGAGAATAAAATTCGATATTCAAAATGGTGCTTAATATCTTTTGTATCTCACACGTGTGCGCACACACACACACACACACACACACTTCCAGAATGGTGCCTGAACTATTTGCCCTAATGCCCCTCAAACAGACTTACCTACTATCCTCCAAAGCAGTGCTTCTCAAAGTGTGGTCCCCACACTAATAGCATCAGTCTGACCTGGGAGCTTCTTAGAATGTGTGTCTCAGTTTTCAATCCCAGCCCAATGGAATCAAAAAACCTATTTCCATGAGTCCTCCAGGTGATTTTAATAGATACTGATGCTTGAAAACCACTATGCTAGACCAATGATTAGCTGCCTAGCTGTAGAGAAGTCACCTGGGATACTTCTCTGAAACAGTAATACCATGGCTCCACCCAGACCAAATAAGTCTGAAGCACTGTGAACAGAGTCCAGCCCAGAGAGAACAAGCTGGCAGAGGAGTAGGTGGACGTGGAGTACATCTCTCTCCACAGATACATCAGGAATACACCTTCAGACACAGAAGTGCACACGGAAACCCAGCTGAGAGTCAACAGGAGTACCTGACCAGACAAAAAGAATATATAGAACCAGGCAAAACTTGGTAGGACGAAGGAACTAGGGAGAGAAACAGGAGTGTTAGTCGGACTGGACCCACAGAGGGAACTGAAGCAGGGCTCTGATCCTCACTTTAGGGCAACTTCCTGAGTCAGAGGAGAAACATTTAAGGCTGAGAGCGAAACAGCTGATCTGCGGCAGCCTAAATGGAATGAGAATCAGACAGTCCTCGGATAGGAACGCCGTTCCCTTAGAAGGCGCAGTGGCTGGGAGCTGGAGTTTAGGGATCGTGGAGCAATCACAGGGCGAGGGCTGCTGATGACTGTGGAGAGGTGGATTTAGAGGGTAGAAGGAAGGAGATCATGGTGGGAAATGCCAGTGGAGGAAAGCCAGATTCCAGCCCCAGAGGCTTCTTTTAAATATCAGTTCAGTTCAGTCGCTCAGTCATGTCCGACCCTTCGCGACCCCATGAATTGCAGCACGCCAGGCCTCCCTGTCCATCACCAACTCCCGGAGTTCACTCAGACTCACATCCATCGAGTCAGTGATGCCATCCAGCCATCTCATCCTCTGTCGTCCCCTTCTCCTCCTGCCCCCAATCCCTCCCAGGATCAGGATCTTTTCTAATGAGTCAACTCTTCGCATGAGGTGGCCAAAGTACTGGAGTTTCAGCTTTAGCATCATTCCTTCCAAAGAAATCCCAGGGCTAATCTCCTTCAGAATGGACTGGTTGGATCTCCTTGCAGTCCAAGGGACTCGCAAGAGTTTTCTCCAACATCACACTTCAAAAACATCAATTCTTCAACACTCAGCTTTCTTCACAGTCCAACTCTCACATCCATACATGACCACTAGAAAAACCATAGCCTTGACTAGACAAACCTTTATTGGCAAAGTAATGTCTCTGCTTTTCAATATGCTATCTAGGTTGGTCATAACTTTTCTTCCAGGGAGTAAGCATCTTTTAATTTCATGGCTGCAATCACCATCCGCAGTGATTTTGGAGCCCCCAAAAATAAAGTCTGACATTGTTTCCACTGTTTCCCCATCTATTTGCCATGAAGTGATGGGACCAGATGCTGTGATCTTTGTTTTCTGAATGTTGAGCTTTAAGCCAACTTATTTTTGGCTGTGCTGGGTCTTTGTTCCTCACCTGGGCTTTCGCTAGTTCATTGCAGCCGGCAGACTTCTCTTTGCAGTGGCTTCTCTTTGTGGAGTGTGAGCTCTAGAATAGGGGCTCAGTAGTTGTGGTATACGGGCTTAGTTGTTCCATGGTATGTGGGATCTTCCCAGATTCGGAATCGAGCCCATGTCTCCTGCATTATCAAGCAGATACTTATCCACTGAGCCACCAGGGAATCCTCTTAGAACCTTCTTCTTAAAAATCTTTCTCAAGTGATTCTGATGTGTGGCCAATGCTGAGAAAGGACCCTCTTGGGCAACACAGATATGGAGGTATTTGGTGGTTCTTGGGTTGAATATATCCACCTTTCATGTTTTTATTTCCCTGAATAAGTGTTCTGTGCCAAGTTCTGGGCCATGCATTTCTAGAGTTTACAGTCTAGCTGGCATCACAGAGAAAGTTGTGCAGTGCATAACTTCATGAAAGTTAGTCACTCAGTCATGTCCAACTCTTTGCAACTCTATGGACTGTAGTATGCCAGGCTCCTCTGTCCATGGAATTCTCCAGGTAAGAATACTGGTATGGGTAGCCATTCCCTTCTTTAGGGGATCTTCCCAACCCAGGGATCAAACCCACGTCTCCTGACTTATAGGCAGATTCTTTACTGTCTGAGAATATGCCTCATACCTTTATATACAACCGATAAAGACACACACAGCATCTGAGGTCACAGCCCAAGGCAATCTTGGCACCAAAAGATGTAGACTATATAACAATTTCCAAGCAGCTTTAGCCTCTACTCTTGGCACTGCAACCAGCTTCCCAGGAAGTCCCAGCAGGATCTGGGCCAGCAAATTGATTTCTTATCTTTCTGTTAGGAATAATCACCATATTTTTAATTGACCAGGGACATGATGTCAAATATGACTGTGCTGAGCATGGTTTTATAATGAACTGGTGCCATTATAGAGTGTTTGCATTTTGAACTTACTTTAGTAAGTACTTACAGTAAGAACTGTGCACGTGTGCTAAATCACTTCAGTCATGCCCAACTCTGTGAAACCCCACAGACTTTAGCTTGCCAGGCACCTCTGTCCATGGGATTTCCAAGGTAAGAACACTGAAATGGGTTGCCATGCTCTCCTCCAGGGAGTCTTCCTGACCCAAGGATCAAACCTGCGTCTCGTCCATCTCCTGCATAGTAGGCAGGTTCTTTCACACTAGCGCCACCTGGGAAGCCACTCTTATTGTGGAAGGCTGAATAATGGTCCCAAAAGACATAAATGTCTTAAGCCCTGGAACCAGCAAAACTTTTCTTATGTAGCAACAAGAACTTTGCAGATGTAATTACATTGAGATGGTGAGATTATCCTAAATTATCCAGGTGGGCCTAGATGTAATCACAGGTGTCTTCACAGAGAGGTGCAGAGACACAATACAGAAAACAAGGAGACCGGTGAAAAATGAGGCTATCCTGGGGCCTTTAAAGGCCGGGGAAGGAGCTAGGAGCCAAGAAATGCAGCTCTAGGGAAACTAAAGACAAGGGGATGAATGTTCTTCTACAGCTTCTAGAGGGAACACAGTCCTCCTGACACTGCTTTTCACTCCGTGAATCTGATTTCAGACACTATATGAGAATAAAGGTGTTTTAAACCACAAAGCTTATAGTTATTCACATTTGATGCAGCAGCATATAAAACTAATATGCGTGCATGCTCAGTCACTTGTCATATCTGACTCTTAGAGACGCATGGACCATAGTCCAGCAGGCTCCTCTGTCCATGGGATTTTCTCAGCAAGAATACTGGGGTGGGTTGCCATGTCCTCATAGGCACCTCTGTCCATGGGATTTCCAAGGCAAGAACACTGAACTGGGTTGCCATGCTCTCCTCCAGGGAGTCTTCCTGACCCAGGAATCAAACCCGCGTCTCGTCCATCTCCTGCATAGCAGGCAGGTTCTTTCACACTAGTGCCACCTGGGAAGCCACTCTTATTGTGGAAGGCTGAATAATGGTCCCAAAAGACATAAAGGTCTTAAGCCCTGGAACCAGCAAACTTTTTCTTATGTAGCAACAAGAACTTTGCAGATGTAATTACACTGAGATGGTGAGACTATCCTAAATTATCCAGGTGGTCCTAGATGTAATCACAGGTGTCTTCACAGAGAGGTGCAGAGATACAATACAGAAAACAAGGAGACCAGTGAAAAATGAGGCTATCCTGGGTCCTTTAAAGGGTGGAGAAGGAGCTAGGAGCCAAGGAATGCAGCTCTAGGGAAACTAAAGACAAGGAGATGAAGGTTCTCCTACAGCTTCTAGAGGGAACACAGTCCTCCTGACACTGCTTTTCACTCCGTGAACCTGATTTCAGACACTATATGAGAATAAAGGTGTTTTAAACCACAAAGCCTATAGTTATTCACATTTAATGCAGCAGCATATAAAACTAATATGCGTACATGCTCATTCACTTGTCATATCTGACTCTTAGAGATGCATGGACCATAGTCCACCTGGCTCCTCTGTCCATGGGATTTTCTCAGCAAGAATACTGGGGTGGGTTGCCATGTCCTCCTCCAGGGTGTCTTTCTGACCCAGGGATCAAACATGCATCTCCTGTGTCTCCTGAATTGGCAGGTGGATCCTTTACCACTGTGCCACCAAGGAAGCTCATAGAGCTAATATACTTATACCCAACCCACTCCAGCATTCTTGCCTGGAGAATCCCAGAGACAGAGGAGCTTGGTGGGCTACTGTCTATGGGATCGTACAGAGTCGGAAATGACTAAAGCGACTTAGCAGCAGCAAATAAACAAAACCCGGAAGAATAGAGAAGGTTTGGGAGAGAAGTTAAAGGCATCCCCAAAACTGTCCAGGCTCTGTGCTTGTTACTGTACATGAACTAGGTCTCAACTCCACTGCAGTCACAGGAGAAAGAGCCTCTCATCATCATCATCACTGTCTTCATCATCAAAATCACTTATCATCACCATCATCTCTTTTCTTTTCTTATTCATTTATCTATCTATTTATTTATGACAATTTCACACAGCTTGTGGGATCTCAGTTCCCCAACCAGAGATTGAACGCAGGCCCTCGGCAGTGAGAGCCCCAAGTCCTAACCACTGGACCGCCAAATTTCAGTTTTCAATATGAAGAAAATCAAATATAGAAAAGGTTAAGTAATGTCCTCTAAATCACCCATGGTCAGAGTTTGAACCCACTCCTGTTTGACTCATAACTACAATTTCCAAAAGGCACCTTCCACTGAAAAGTTAACACTTAATATCACCAAAGGTTTCCCTGGTGGCTCAGTGGTAAAGTATCTACCTGCCACACAGGAGCCATGGGTTTGATCTCTGGGTCAGGAAGACCCCCTGGAGGAGGAAATGGCAACCTACTCCAGTATTCTTGCCTGGAGAACCCCATGGACAGAGGAGCCTGCCAGGCTACAGTCACGGGATTGCAAAGAGTCGGACACAATGACTAAACCATCATCAACCCTGCAGGAAGGCTTCTGTTTGAAATTTAAAATTCTGCTCTGATTGGAGCATTGCAAGTGATCAACTAATGGTCTTCATGGCCTGAAAGCAGAGTGTCAGAAGCAACCACTTCTGAAGAGCCATAGAGCAGACTGCTTTTACAGCAACCTTCAAAGGGCAGCCCACCTCAGAGATGAATGTGGTGGGTGGTCCCACAGCCACTGTTCATACAGCAATGAACAGGGTTAAATGCCATTAATAATTCCCCATTCAGCACCATCATGACCCGAAGAAATTGTTTGTGCATCATCAACTCCTGGCAGCAACTTTGCTGTATTTGAACTGCCATTAATGGCCTTTTATCCCATTTGAAACCTGTCACCTGGAACAAATAAGGTCTTTACAAGTCCCAGAAAATGAGAGAATTTTCTCCATAAACTATATTATTTTTTACTTATTCCCTACCCTGACATAATACGAGGGGTTAATCTGCTGGAAAGGTTGCATTCCCATCCCCCCAAAATATGAGCAACCCCCATAAAAATGCAGTGAGGATGCTCATATAAGGGAAAAATCCAATTTATATCAAAAGTAAAATCTGAGATACAGAAAACTTATTCTAAAGAATAACAAACAAATAAATTTCACTTGTTATAAATAAAATTTTATAAAATTTATTTTATAATTTATAATTATATTGGTAAAATTTTTTTGTGGCACAGAGACTTTCCCAGATACAATGTTTCTATGCGGTCAGAATGTTTCAGCATCTCTCACAAGTCCTGACTCTGAGGAACTTTCACTAAAAATCCCTCAAACTTTGTCTTTGTGATATAAAGAGGGCTATGTGCTAAATCGCTTCAGTCGTGTTTGACTCTTTGCGGCCCCACGGATTGTAGCCTGCTGGCCTGCTCTGTCCATGGGATTTTCCAAGCAGGAATACTGGAGTGGGTTGCCATTTCCTTCCCCAGGAGATCTTCCTGATCCAGGGATCAAACCCGCATCTCCTGCGTCTCTGGTATTGCAAGTGGACTCTTTATCACTGAGCCACTGGGGAAGTCCCATAAAGAGGGCAACATTCCCTAGGTCTCATCCATAATTTAAAAGAAAGCCCAATAAAAAATAACAAATTAACAATTATCTGACACCTTACACATGCTCATCCTCATCTCTGACTGAGAAACTTTATCTTACTCCTAAATTTACACAAAAGTCTGAAGAGCAAAGAACAGCAAGGACTCACTGTAACTGATACCAAGACTTAAAGATAAACCACGGTCATTAAACCAGTGTGGTGCTGGGGTGGGAATGGGCCAGTGGGTCTCTGGAATAACAAGGGAGCAGAAGAGACCTGCTCTGTGCAGGAGAGAAGAAGGGAAAAGAGGAAACATTCAGTAAATGATGGCAGGACTATATGGTACCATATGGAAGTAAATGAAACTCAATCCCTGTCTCTCACCCTACAGAAATCAGTTCCAGATGAATTAAGGACTTAATAAAATGCAAGTCAATACAAACTATTCTAGAAAAAAAAAAAAAGAAAATGTGTAGTAGGAACACATTTTTTAAAAACACAAAACACTAATTAAAACTTTTAAATCTATGATCACCTATTCATCAAGAAAAACAAAAAGGTGAAATATAAAGCACAAACAGGAAGATATTTACAGCATACATACCCATGTTCCTAACAAAGAATTTGAATAAAGAATCTATAATAAACTACAAGGAGAGAGGAAGAAGGTAAATGACCCAATAATGAATGGGATAAAAGGTGCTGGGGTGGGAATGGGCCAGTGGGTCTCTGGAATAACAAGGGAGCAGAAGAGACCTGCTCTGTGCAGGAGAGAAGAAGGGAAAAGAGGAAACATTCAGTAAATGATGGCAGGACTATATGGTACCATATGGAAGTAAATGAAACTCAATCCCTATCTCTCACCCTACAGAAATCAGTTCCAGATGAATTAAGGACTTAATAAAATGCAAGTCAATACAAACTATTCTAGAAAAAAAAAAAAAGAAAATGTGTAGTAGGAACACATTTTTTAAAAACACAAAACACTAATTAAAACTTTTAAATCTATGATCACCTATTCATCAAGAAAAACAAAAAGGTGAAATATAAAGCACAAACAGGAAGATATTTACAGCATACATACCCATGTTCCTAACAAAGAATTTGAATAAAGAATCTATAATAAACTACAAGGAGAGAGGAAGAAGGTAAATGACCCAATAATGAATGGGATAAAGGCATTAGTAGGCATCTCACAGAATCAAAACTTTCCTTTTCTTTTCCAAATCATCAAATTCCCTTTCTCTCCTAGATCATTCCTGACGGCATATTCAGCCCTGGGAGGTTCTCTCTCCCCTGTTACCTTCACATCTCAAATTCTTCCTTGGTATTACTTCCCCCTGCCGCCTCCTATTCTCACATCCTAAGCTGGTTTCTGTCCCCACTGCTCTTGTAGACATCACCTTGGCCTGCACGTCACCCCAGCAGGAATGTTTGACACTATCGATTATACCTGATTTCCCTCTGATCAGAAGCTGCAAATCCAAATCATGAGAAAACCTTAATGCTCAACCAAAACCACAGCTGCATCAGCCCTCCTGCGCATCACTGCAGTAACTCCTGCCTGGCCCGTGGGCGCCAGGCAACAGACGGAGAAATCTGGTCACCACTCCGGTCACAGGATGAATGCCACTCTGCTCCAACACCTCCCACTCTCTTTCCATCCTCATCTCCTCCCGCACCTGCTTTGCTCATTTGCTCTCTCCACAGTGGCCTCCTTAGGCAGTACCCGAAACACATCAGAGGCAACACTTATGCAGGGCTTGGCACTTCCTGTTTTCTCTGCCTAGGAAGTTCTATGACCAAGTGCAAGCTCACTCTGCTTACCGCAGGACAGGTCATTAAATCCAAGAACAGGGGTTGAGACTAGGAATATGACTATATTCAGAAAGCCAGCTGATGGAGAAGATGGCAGACTAATGTCTCAAAATAACCATCTTAAGGGGATCTGGACACCAGTTTGTTTTATAGAACAGAGATGGGGGGAGGTGGGACATCTCAGGTGACACAGTGGTAAAGAAATCGCCTGCCAATGCAGGAGATGCAAGAGACTCCCTGGATCCAGAAGATCCCCTGAAGTAGGAAATGGCAACTCACTCCAGTATTCCTGCCTGGAAAATTTCAGAGACAGAGAAGCCTGGTGGGCTACATTCTGATAGGGTCACAGTCAGACATGACTGAGCACAGGGTCGGGGTGGGGGAGGGGCAAGGAAATACAGTAAAAAGGCCATTAATCTTGCAAATATCTCCCAGAATGTTAAGCCTCAGAGGGGATTTTATTTCTTCCTTCCCGCCCTCCACAGGTGGACAGGGCAAGGCCCTGAACAAAGGCACTTTGTTGAGACAGAAGGGCAGGGTTCCCTGAGGCAAGCCATTACGTAAAGAGTCTGCTTTTAGTGAACCAAGCAGTGGGAAGCAAAGGTTAAAGAACCAGATCCAACGTGAAGTCAGTTGTTCCGTGCATGTCTCCACTGCTACAGCAGGCCCGCAGCTAGGCCTAAGCGGAGAAATGTGGGCAGGGCCCAGGTGGCAGGAAATCATGCAGCTTGTAGACACTGGGGGTCCACAGACAGAGAGGGGAAAGCAGGAACCTCCAGACTGACCAGAAAGTATACATTTTGGGTGATAAGAGTCCAAGTAACAGACAAAGAAAAGTGGGGCAAGGCAGCAACCTCCTGAGCCCAAATGTCACCTTCTCGGCACTGTTCCCTCACTGCAATAAGATTAGCCTAACAGATGAAAAGTATCCATCAAGCACTGACCCCCTGTCTGCCTGCTGTCCTTCTGAGAGTGTATCTCCACTTAAGGAAACTCTCACTTTATTTTAATGTGTATAAGTGTATTTTTAATTCTTTATTTATAATTGGTTTACAGTGTTGAGTTGATTTCTGCCATACATCAGTATGAATCAGCCATAGGTATACTATGTCCCCTCTGAACCTCCTTCTGTCCTTCCACCCCTGACTCCACCCCACCCCTCAAGTTATCACAGGGCACCAGGTTGAGCTGCCTGCAAGTCTGAGTGCTAAGTCCCTTCAGTCATGTCTGACTCTGTGACCCTACAGACTGCAGCCCACCACGCTCCTCTGTCCATGGGATTCTCCAGGCAAGAATACTGGAGTGGGTTTCGTGTCCTCCTCTAGGGGATCTTTCCAACCCAGGGATCAAACCCGAATCTCTTACGTCTCCTGCATTGTCAGACAGTTTCTTTATCACTAGTGCCACCTGGAAAGTCCTGAGCTCCCTGAGTCAAACAGCAAATTTCCAGTGGCTATTTTACATTTGGTAGTGTGTAGTTTTCACACTCCTCTCTCCTTCCCTCCCCTACCTGGCCCCCCATGTCCACAAGTCTGCTCTCTATGTCTGTGTCTCCACTGCTGCCTTGCAAAGAGGTTTATCAGTAACATCTTTCAATTCCATATATATATATTTAACACACAATATTTGTTTTTCTCTTTCTGACTTACTTTACTCTGTTCATCCACCTCCTTAGAACAGACTCAAATATGTCACTTTACTTTCTTAACATCTCTGCTTCATCTCTAAATTCTTTCCCACAAAGAAAGAACCTCATGTTCACCAGCAACACCTTGACCTTCTTCCTTACAATCCCTGAGGTAAGGGTGTCCAACCAAATGTCCCCTCATCTGAAACTCGTGTCCCCTATAAAATTATCCTTCACTTGTTTAGTTTTCCCCTTATACCAACTATAATCCAATTGGCTACATATTCCATTTCTCTTGTTTACTGCCCTCATCCCTTCACGCGCCAAAAAGAAGCTACCTTGAGACGTGGACTTGCCTGTTTTGCTTGCCCTCTATCTCCAGACCTAGAATCAATGTGCACAGCAACTGCACAAGCAATTATTTGTTGAATGGATGAACAAAGTACTCTCATCATCGTGGATAAATCTCAAAGCAATAATGTTGAGAACAAAGCCAGTCCCAGAAGAACACCTCCTCTGTGATTCTAATTACACAAAGTTCAAGAGCATGCACATCTTAGCACGATATTACTTAGGGCTACAAACATAGGTTGGCACAACTACAAAGAAAATCAAGGATTAACTAACATCAAATTCAAGAGTGAGGTTCCCTCTGGGGGAGGGTATGTGACTGGGAAGGAGCACATGGGGGAATTTTCAAGATGCTCTTCAGCTTCTTAACTTTGGCAAGGCTTCCTTATGTGCTTTTATTTTGTTAGTGTACCAATTGTTTAAAACAACTCCCCCCCCCAAAAAAAAGGCATGAAAAACCATTTAGAGCACATCAGACCATATTGCCTTTTTGGGATCCAATATTCATAATATCGTATTACAAATATGGTCCCATCATGGATACAATGCTCTCTTCTGCTGACTTGGCCATATTACAAACTCACTGTGCAGCAAAATCAATCTACTTATTCTTGTTCCACAGCCCAGCTGGATGGCAAAATTTACCCCAAGAGACTAACTTCTAGGAAAAATCAAGGCAATAAGAAGGTAAAGGTTATTTGTGATTTTATATCTCCTGACAGCACTGTGTACATGGTAACGGGGGTGGGGGAACTATTGACATATTACACAAATGACAAAGTTTTACTTAGTGGTAAGAGGGTTTCTGTGGAGAAGGAAATGGCAGTCTACTCCAGTATTTTTGCCTGGAGAATCCAACGGACAGAGGAGCCTGGCAGGCTGCAGCCCATAAGGTCACAAACAGTTGGACACAACTGAAGCAACTTAGCAGATGCACATGCATACATCATTTCAGAGCTTCCCTGGTGGCTTAGATGGTAAAGAATCTGCCTGCAATGCAGGAGACCAGGTTCGATTCCTGGGTGGGGAAGACCCCCTAGAGAAGGGACTGGCAACCCACTATAGTATTCTTGCCTAGAGACTCCCGTAAGAGCTCAAAGAACTGAATGTGATTGAGCAACTGACACTTTCCCTTTGACTTTATGTGTGAGGATTTATGTCAATAAAGGAGACTGGGTTCCCCAAGACTTTCTCAAGAGAGGATGCTTCCTCCCTGCTGCACTGACTCCTGCTCTCAACTGCCAGCTCAGCTCTCCCTCCTGCCTGAGAGCAGCCACCCCCTACCACCAACCCCTGCCCCCCGACACACACACACACAGTCACACATGAGGGTTCTCACAGCCTTTCACAGCTGAAAACTGCATGTGAGGCAGAGTGTCCACTAAGTGTTCTTCCTCGGGAAAATTACCTGTGGCTCCACTGACATGAAACACTAGGTGAGAAAGCAGAGTCTGAAATCAGAGTTCTAAGGCAGAGTGAGGAGATATACTAAAGCCTTCCTCAGTGATCAATGCGGAGAAATAGAAGAAAACAATAGATTGGGAAAGACTAGAGATTTCATCAAGAAAATCAGAGGTGCCAAGGGAACATTTCATGCAAAGATGGGCACAATAAAGGAAAGAAATGGTATCGACCTGACAGAAGCAGAAGATATTAAGAAGAGGGGGCAAGAATACACAGAAGAACTGTACAAAAAAGATCTTCACGACCCAGATAATCACGATGGTGTGATCACTCACCTAAAGCCAGATATCGTGGAATGCAAAGTCAAGTGGGCCTTAGGAAACATTACTACAAACAAAGCTAGTAGAGGTAATGGAATTCCAGTTGAGTTATTTCAAATCCTAAAAGATGATGCTGTGAAAGCGCTGCACTCAATATGCCAGCAAATTTGGAAAAGTCAGCAGTGGCCACAGGACTGAAAAAGGTCAATTTTCATTCTAATCTCAAAGAAAGGCAATGCTAAAGAATGCTCAAACTACTGCACAGTTGCACTCGTCTCACACACTAGCAAAGTAAATGCTCAAAATTCTCCAAGCAAGGCTTAAACAATACATGAATCGTGAACTTCCAGATATTCAAGCTGGATTTAGAAAAGGCAGAGGAACCAGAGATCAAGTTGCGAACATCAAGTTTCAGATCAAGTTGGATCATCAAAAAAGCAAGAGAGTTCCAGGAAACCATCTACTTCTATTTCATTGATTATGCCAAAATCTTTATGTGGATACAACAAACTATGGAAAATACTTAAAGATATGGGAATACCAGACCACCTGACCTGCCTCCTGAGAAATCTGTATGCAGGTCAAGAAGCAACAGTTAGAACTGGACAGAGAACAACAGACTGGTTCCAAACCGGGAAAGGAGTACATCAAGGCTGCATAGCGTCACCCTGCTTATTTAACTTCCATGCAGGGTACATCATGCGAAATGCCAGGCTGGATGAAGCACAAGCTGGAATCAAAATGGTCGGGAGAAATATTAATAACCTCAGATGACACCCCCCTTATGGCAAAAGGTGAAGAACTAAAGAGACTCTTGATGACATGAAAGAGGAGAGTGAAAAAGTTGGCTTAAAATTCAGCATTCAGAAAAGTAAGATCATGGCATCCGGTCTCATCACTTCATGACAAACAGATGGAGAAACAATGGAAACTGTGACAGACTTTATTTTGGGGGGCTCCAAAATCACTGTAGATGGTGACTGAAGCCATGAAATTAAAAGATGCTTGGTCTTTGGAAGGAAAGCTATGACAAACCTAGACAGCATATTAAAAAGAGAGACATTACTTTGCTGACAAAGTTTTATCTAGTCAAAGCTTTGGTTTTCCCAGTAGCCATGTATGGATATGAGAGTTGGACTACAAAGAAAGCTGAGAGCAGAAGTACCGATGCTTTTGAACTGTAGTGATGGAGAGGATTCTTGAGTGTCCCTTGGACTGCAAGCAAATCCATCCAGTCCATTCTAAAGGAAGTCAGTCCTGAATTCTCATTGGAAGGACTGATGCTGAAACTGAAACTCCAATACTTTGGTCACCTGATGTGAAGAACTGATTCATTTGAAAAGACCCTGGTGCTGGTAAAGACTGAAGGCAGAAGGAGAAGGGGAGAACAGAGGATGAGATAGTTGGATGGCATCACTGACTCGATGGACACGAGTTTGAGTAAGCTCTGGGAGTTGGTGATGGATAGGGAGGCCTGGCGTGCTGCAGTCCATGGGGTCGCAAAGAGTCAGACACAACAGCAGCTGCACTGAACTATGAGAAAGCATGTGGTTATTTTATATTTTAAAAATATTGTTGCAACCTGGAAGAAAGTGAAAGTGTTAGTCATTCAGTCGTGTCTGATTCATTGCAACCCCATGGACTGTAGCCCCCCAGGCTCTTCTATCCATCTGATTCTCCAGGCAAGAATACTGGGGTGGGTTGTCATGACCTTCTCCAGGGGATCTTCCTGACCCAGGGATGGAACCCAGGTCCTGCGTATAGCAGGCCGTTTCTTTACCGTTTGAGCTACCTGGACACCCTATAACACTGGATAAGGACACAAATGTTCAAATGAATCCCTGTGAATAAGTTCAAGGAAATAAATTAGGTGGCAGATAGAAATGATAGTTTGGTACATAAATGACAGATGATTGATAGATGATAAATATGATAAATAGATAGATGGTGAGTAATTAAGTAAATGAAGAAGGGAAGTTTAGGAAGCAAAAATAAACGAAGTGACATTTAATGAGGGAAGTGCGGGCATGATAAATTGCTTCAGTCGAGTCTGACTCTGTGCAACCCCTATGGACTGTAGCCCACCAGGCTCCTCTGTTCATGGAATTCTCCAGGCAAGAATACTGGAGTGGACAGCCGTGCCCTACTCCAGAGGATCTCCCCAACCCAGGGATTAAAACTGTGTCCCTAATGTCTCCTGCATTGGCAGGCGGGATCTTTACCACTAGCACCATCCAGGAAGCCCAATGAGGGAAGAAGATAATGAATCTACTTAGAGATGAGGCAACACCTTTATGCAAAGTACAGATACAACGGACACTCTTTAGATCTGTCGCATGTTGTTGCTGAGTCCTTAGGCCGTGTCCATGGACACAGCTCTTATGACTTCATAGACTATAGCCTGTCAGGCCCCTCTGTCCTATGTTACACTGAATTTAAAGCAAAGAAATTGGTCAAGAAATATACTAACCCATTTATAAACTAATTGAATTGCGAGGTGCACATTACTATCCACAGCCGGAGGTAACACTTCCAACTAAGGGTAATAATTGTTTTTAAATAACCTTAAGATGAGTACAGTCATCTCAAATGCCCTATTTAAATCCCTTTTCTACTACAGAAATAAGGCTATAGATCAGCCTAATGGGGACACATATCTAATATGTATACAGAAGACAACTGAAGAGCCAAGAAGTTAAAAAAAAAGACTTACTGACTCTTTATAGAGTGAATTAAGACAGACAACAGTCTACACAGCCCTTGCAGCAGAGTCAGGCTGGTCAACCTTCACACTCACGGTTCTACACCTGTGAGCTGTGTGACCTTGACTTTGCTACTGAGACTCCCTGCACTTCAAATTTCCATCTGCAAAGGGAAAGAGGTCATCTGAGTGTTGGCCATTCCTTCCTGTTCCTGTGGGCAGTGAGTCTGCAACTATGGCAGCAACAGAGATTGGAAGAAAGAGTGGCCAAATCTTCCTCCCCATCATACTAGCTCCTCCTGTGCTCTGCCCAGGCGGAAGCACCAGTGTCTTCTCAGACACCTTAGACTGAGGCTCTGTCCTTCTGCTGACCTTGCCACTACCTGTTCTCCTGATTGCATCACCAGCCACTGACCAAGCAGGGCCCTCCTCTAGGACCACAGGAGCCTCCTCTCTGTCACTTCTCCAAGCCACCCTCCACTGTGTCACAAGCATTTCCCGAAATGCTTGCAATGGGAGCAGTACTCCCTCTGGTTTGCCCTAGAAAATCCTGAGACAGGGATGCAAGGAAAGTAGTTTATTTGGGAATTGCTTTCAGGAAATAAAGGCAGGAAATAAAGGCAGGAAATAAAGGCAGGAAATGGAGCAAATGAGACAGGAGGGGGAAGATGCCCAGGAAAGGCTGTGTTATCAAGCCAGTCACCACTACAAGCAACCACAGCTTAATCTTTGAGGCATTCTGAGAGTCAGCATAGAACCACAGCACATCAGTCCATTTGAGAGGTCCAGGTACTCATCACCAGCCCCTGGCAGTCATTGGCAGGGGGTTGCTGCCAGGAGTCAGTCCCCAGGCTCTACAGTTGATCAAGGAGAATCTCAGGCAAAGTCTGGCCCCTGCTGGCCGTAGGGATGCTCGGGACTGAGGGGGCCTGGGCTGGTGTCCACAGTGCCTGCTACAAAAGCAGGCATCTCCATTTCCTAATGATCCTGTGGCTTCTTTTCACACTGAGCAGATGACATCTGTGCAGATGCATCAGTGAACCCAGATTCTTTGAGAATGAGGGGTCACGGCTCAGCTTTGAGTTTTTGACTTGGTTTCTTGAGTCTGTGGCTTTATGGGGGAGTGATTGAGAGGGAAAAGGATTTTCTAAATTTCCCAAATCCTTGTACAGTATGAAGGACAAAGGAGTTTGGAGATGTGAGAATGGAGTGTAGTCATAGGGCATGGTGTTGGGGGCAGTAAGGACATGACCTCAGAGTTCCTGCCACAAGGAAGAGAGGCCAGGATGAGACAGCAGGCAGGACCCCACAGGGAGACCTACTGGGGATAAGACTGAGGGGAGCTGCTGCCCAGGTCCCTGAGGTGTGGTGTGGGGTGCTGATTGGAAATGACAGAGCTGAGTGAGTAAAAAGTACCCCTGCCATGCAGGAGACCTGGATTCGATTCCTGGGTCAGGAAGATCCCCAGGAGAAAGAAGTGGCAACCCACTCCAATATTCTTGCCTGGACAATTCCTTGGACAGAGGGGCCTGGCAGGTCACAGTCCATGGGCTCAAGAGTTGGACACGACTGAGTGACCAAACCACCACTGTACAGGTTACTGGAAAGACTCCCCTGAGAGACCACAGAGGAGAGGATGGGCATGGTGGGATGAGAGGATATGGCAGAGGAGGGCTGGGGTCCCACAGGGTCCCCTGAGTTCTAGATGTGGTATGGAAGTTACCCCCCCTCCCTCATCCCATGCACACACTCACAGGGTCCATATAGACATTAGCAGACAGGTGAGTTCAAGAACAAACCAAGATGTTGATTAAAACAGATATCACTTATTTAGCAGCTGAAATGTGCTAAGTACTGCACTCAACACCCACTTTCCTATTTTAACTCATTGCTTACCACCCATATCTCTAAAAAGGAGGTATTTTTATCTCCATTTTATACACAAGAAAACTAAGGCACAGAAACGTTGGTCAAAGGTCACAGAAGGAGAAGAAACAACAGAGGATGAGATGATTGGATGGCATCACTGACTCAATGGACACGAGTTTGAGCAAACTCCAGGAGCTGATGAAGGACAGGGAAGCCTGGAGTGCTCCAGTTCACAGGACACGAATGAGCAACTGAACAATAACAACTGGCTTTGCAGTCAGCTGCTTGCCTGGTTGAGAACTAGGCAAGCCACTTTGGTTACCTTGGGAAAGAAGTGCTAACTCAGCTCCTAAAAGAATCTTTATATCTCAAGTGGTCTTATCTGTCTTCCAACCAAGACACACCTGGCAGAAACTCAGGAGAAATGGGCTTCTTCAGAGGTTAAGACTCTGTCCTACCCTAGTGGGTGATGTGAAGGCAGATATCTGATCTGAAGCTCTTCATCTGGCCTGCACCCACCAAACACTGGTCCTAGTTACTAATATGAGAACTAGGAAAGCCACTTTGGTTACCTTGGGAAAGAAGTGCTAACTCAGCTCCTAAAAGAATCTTTATATCTCAAGTGGTCTTATCTGTCTTCCAACCAAGACACACCTGGCAGAAACTCAGGAGAAATGGGCTTCTTCAGAGGTTAAGACTGTGTCCTACCCTAGTGGGTGATGTGAAGGCAGATATCTGATCTGAAGCTCTTCATCTGGCCTGCACCCACCAAACACTGGTCCTAGTTACTAATTTACCCCTACACCTAGAACTCTGATGCACTTGTGGTGTTCCCTTGCCTGAAAGCGTGTGGGGTGTGAGGTGTGGGATGGGAGGACAGAATCATGTGCAAGAGACAAGGGGCAGAGAAAGGTGAGGAGAGTAAGGGAGGCAGGAGAAATCACAGCAGCTCCTCCAAGCCCAGGTCTCTGCCTTTGCCCCATCTCACCTACTGGGTGTTGAGTCTTCCTGGAATGAGAATTAATTGCCCAGGCTCAATTCCACACTCCTCAGAGCCTTTCAAATTGTCTCTTATTCTAATTCAATCCTGTGTGTTGCATCTCACCTCCCACCACTTCCCCAAACCCCATCAATCAAGACCCCTCAGCATCCCCTGATTCTTCCAACATCATGGCAGCCTGTGGCCAACACTCCTCTGGGTTTCTCGTGGTACTTAGGAGTCTCTATGGATTGGTTTATGTCTTTTTGACACCTGAAGAAAAGAATCAACTGAACAGCATTTAAAGTGCGTGTCTCCTCCATGCCCTTTCAATCACTGATAAACCATGATAATGATAGTACATGTTGACCCATCTGTCTCAGCCTCTTTCTCTTATAAGTGAGCCCACCATGGGAACGTGCTGTAGGTTAACACTCCTGTCAATGGGGAGTTGAGCTGCTAAGACACTTCTATGCCTTCTTCAGCACAGATCTGGTCCTATTCTGAGTGTGGGGCTGGTTGTCAGTGGATCCCAGAGCTTTTGCTGTGAGAGCACGTGTGCCTGCATGCTGAGTCACTTCAGTCGTGTCCAACTCTTTGCGACCCTATGGACTATAGCCCACCAGGCTCCTCTGTCCATGGGATTTCCCAGGCAAGAATACTGGAGTGGATTGCATGCCCTCCTCCAGGGGATCTTTCTGACCCAGGGATCAAACCCACGTCTCTTATGCCTCCTTCACTGGCAGTGGGGTTCTTTACCTCTCGCACCACCTGGGAAGCCCATAAGAGCGTGTGAGCCAGTTAATTCGGATTCAGATGCAGGCGGTCAAAGTGTGCCCACAGTCCCCCTCTCCCATCTCTGAGACGCTCGCTGGGGGCAGCCAACACACAGCACAGGGTGGGGTCTTTGCTTTCAGCACCACCTTCTCCTGCCCCCACTGCATCTCAGCATCACTGTCCCGAGAAAGGAATCCAGCCATCCCCCTCCACAGCCCATAGACAGGAGGAAGTGAGAGGCAGCATTCAGCTTTCTGAACCCGACTGAGAATCAGGCGCCACATTTGATCCTTCCACATTCATCGATTCCACTGGTCCTTGCCTCAATTCTGCTCCAAATATTACAAGGCTATCCACATTTTAAAGATAAGGAAACTGAGGCTGAAGAGGCCTGTAACCTACACGGAAATCCATGGATCATATGGAGGCGGAATTGAGATTTGCTTCCTAGTCAGTCCTGCCCAGAGACAAGGCTCTTTCCACCAGACCATGGAGGCCTCGGCTGCAGGCCACTCATGGAGTTAAAAATTGTCATTACTCAAAGCCATCAGCAGGATCACTACTTTGCCACAAGCCAGCGTCCGGGACGTCACTGCAGCTGACATTTGGCTGCAGAGGTTCCCTGTGACCCACTCCATCCCCACTGGCCAGTGCTTGGCCTGGCTGCCTTGGGTGCCTTGCCTGGCTCCACTTCCTGGAGCTGCATGTGACTGCCACATGGGGTCTTGGGAGAGCTGCACCAACTGTGCCTATGCTGGTATCCCAGCCCTCCTGCACCTCCACCTGCTGTGCCTGACCCCCCCAGCTGCCCTTCCCATCCACCCCTTCATCCTCCGACCTAGAGCCACAGCCTAGTTACCACAGGGTTCCCCAAGACACAGTCAAGTAGTCACCAGCACCTGCCCAATGAGTGTGTGTGGAGAGAGAGACAGACAGACAGACAGACAGACAGACTGGTGAGCTCTGGGCTGGGCTTCAAAACAGATGGAAGGACTAATTTAAAATCTCGAGATTCCTGGATCACAGCTTGGTACTCAGATACTTAGTACTCCTTTCCCTCTTGTGATGCAGGAATCACTGCTGAATGTCTACCTTCCTGGTTTCAGTGTCTCCATTCTATCTGTGGAGATTCTATGGAGAAGGAAATGGCAACTGACTCCAGTACTCTTGCCTGGAAAATCCCATAGACCGACGGAGGAGCCTGGTGCGCTACAGTCCATGCGGTCACAAAGAGCTGGACACGATGGGATGACTTCACTTCACTTCATTCTCTCTGTAACCTGCCAACTCCCTATGGAACAAACTGGTATAGGATCTGAATTGAATGGAACCTAGGTGGGGGTGGGGACTTGAAAATTGTTAGTGAGCAACTCTGAGTCAAGCATTAGGCTTTTTCCTTCCTCCTTCCAGGTAATGGGCTTTCTCATTCATTACTCCGTGCAACTTTGTTTAACCCAAGTACAGCTCAGGCTTCAAGCCTACCAGCTTGGTACCTCCATTAGTTTCCTATTTGCTGTTTTAACAGTTCGCCACCTATTTGTATGCATGCTAAGTCACTCAGTTGTGTTCAACTCTTTGTGACTGTAGCCTGTCAGGCTCTTTTGTCCACAGGAATTCTCTGGAATTCCTGGAATGGGTTGCCATGCCCTTCTCCAGGGGATCTTCCTGACCCAGGATCAAACCTGGGTCTCTTGCGTCTCCTGCACTGGGAAATGGGTTCTTTACCACTGGTGCCACCAGGGAAGCCCATCACATATTTGGTGGCTTTAAATGACACACATTTATTACCTTAAAGTTCTATAGGTTAGAAGATCACATGAGTGGGCAGACCTATGCTCCTTCCTAAGATGTGGAGGAGAATTGCTTCCTTGTCTTTGCCCACAGCCCTTGGCTTGTGGCCCCCTCTTCATCTCTTCCCTCTCTCTTCTTCTCTCATTCTCTTCCTCCCTCCTACTTTCCTGTGTGGTTACACTGGGCTCACCTAGGTAATCTCCTCATGCAAGTTTCTTAACTCCACATGCAAAGCCCTCATTGTCTTGTAAAGTAGCATATTCACAGGTCCAGGATTAGAACATGGGCATTTGGGGTCCAACACAATACCCAAAGAGGGGCTTCCCTGGTGACTTAGTGGTAAGGAAATCTGCCTGTCAGTGTAGGAGACCTAAGAGATATAGATTTGATCTCTGGCTTGGGAATATCCACCGGAGGAGAGCATGGCAATCCACTGCCTGGAGAATCCCAAGGCAGAGAAGTGTGGCAGGCTGTGTTTCATAGGGTTGCAAACAGTAGGACATGGCTGAAGCAACTTAGCACGTACACACACACACATATAATACCCTAAGTGCCATGGCCCACAGAAGGCCCTGTGGACCCACAGGGCAGGAACTGTATCTTCTAAAGTTGTGTATCTCATAGGACTTTGTCCTTGATGCTTATTTGACATGTAGTTCTTGGATAAACCAATGGATAGTGTGTGAACTAAACTGTGTCCTTTCATAATCCCTAGCTTACCTGGTGGCTCAGACAGCAAAGCATTGGCCTGCAATGCAGGAGACGTGGTTTCAATCCCTGGGTAAGGAAGATCTCGTAGATAGGGAAATGGCAACCCACTTCAGTACTCTTGCCTGGAAAATCCCATGGACCAAGGAGCTTGGTAGGCTACAGTCCATGGGGTTCCAAAGAGTCTGACATGACTGAGTGGCTTCACTTTCATAACCCCTATAAGGTCAGAATGTGACCTTCCTTAAACACATCATTTTTTCAGAAGTTATCAAGGTAAAATGAGGTCATGGGGTGAACTCTAATCCAATAAGATTTTATCTTATAAAAAAGGACATAGACACACACAGGACTCCTCCATATCTACAAGTCAAGGAGGCGTGGAGCATGTTCTGCTTCCTCAGTCCTCATAAAAATCCAACACCTGGACTGCTACTGCTGAAGTAACCCAGTTTGCAGCGCTTATTACTACAGCCTCAGCAAATGAATGCAGATAGTAAAACTAATTTGCTGGTGTCCTGGTACACTGCTGCCTAGGGTCCTGCTGCAGGGTCGGGGGTACTGAGTGCAACCGTGCACGCACAGGACTTTTTGTAGGAGGTCCCCATTATCTTCCTTAGTTTGGCCTCAAGTCAAACAACAGGGAGGGAATACAGCCACACCCATCAACAAAAAGTTGGATTAAAGATTTACTGAGCATGGCCCCTTCCAACAGAATAAGACCCAGTTTCCCCCTCAGTCAGTCTCTCCCATCAGGAAGCTTCTTACCCTTAACCATCAGAGGGCAGACAGAATGAAAACCACAATCACAGAAGACTAACCAAATTGATCACATGGACCACAGCCTTGTCTAACTCAATAAAACTATGAGCCATGCCATGTAGGTCCACTCAGGATGGATGGATCATGGTGGAAAATTCTGCCAAAACGTGGCCTACTGGAGAAAGGAATGGCAAACCACTTAGTATTCTTGCCTCGAGAACCCCATGAACAGTATGAAAAGGCAAAGATAGGACACCGAAAGATGAACTCCCCTGGTGGGTAGGTTCCCAATATGCTGCTGGAGATCAGTAGAGAAATAACTCCAGAGAGAATGAAGAGACAGAGCCAAAGCAAAAACAACCCCCAGTTGTGGATGTGACTTGTGATGGAAGTAAAGTCTGATGCTGTAAAGAACAATATTGCATAGGAACCTGGAATCTTAGGTCCATGAACAAGGAAAATTGGAAGTGGTCAAACAGAAGATGACAAGAGTGAACATCAACATTTTAGAAATCAGTGAACTACAATGGACTGGAATGCATGAATTTAACTCAGATGACCATTATATCTACCACTGTGGGCAAGAATCCCTTCGAGGAAATGGAGTGGCCATCATAGTCAACAAAAGAGTCCTAAATGCAGTACTTGGATGCAATCTCAAAAACATGATCTCTGTTCACTTCCAAGGCAAACAATTCAATATCACAGTAATCCAAGTCTATGCCCCAACTAGTAATGCTGAAGAAGCTGAACAGTTCTATGAAGTCCTACAATATCTTCTAGAACTAACATCCCCCCACCACCACCAAAAAAAAAAAAAAGATATCCTTTTCATTATAGGGGACGAGAATGCAAAAGTAGGAAGTAAAGAGATATTTGGAGTAACAGGCACATTTGGCCATGGAGTACAAAATGAAGCAGGCCAAAGGCTAATATAGTTTTGCTAAGAGAACACACTGGTCATAGCAAATGCCCTTTTCCAACAACACAAGAGAAGACTGTACATATGGACATCACCAGATGGTAAATACCAAAATCAGATTAAATATTATTTGCAGCCAAAGATGAAGAAGCTCTATACAGTCAGCAAAAACAAGACCAGGAGCTGACTGTGGCTCACATAATGAACTTCTTATTTCCAAATTCAGACTGAAATTGAAGAAAGTAGGGAAAACCACTAGACCATTCAAGTATGACCTAAATCAAATCCCTGACAATTATACAGTGGAAGTGAGAAATAGATTCAAGAGATTAGATCTAATAGACACAGTGCTTGAAGAACTATGGACGAAGAATCATGACACTGTACAGGAGGAAGAGATCAAGACTGTCCCCAAGAAAAAAAAATGCAAAAAGGCAAAATGGCTGTCTGAGGAGGCCTTACAAAATAGCTGAGAAAGGAAGAGAACCTAAAGGCAAAGGAGAAAAGGAAAGATATACCCATTTGAATGCAGAGTTCCAAAGAATAGCAAGAAGAGATAAGAAAGCCTTCCTTAGTAATCAATGTGAAGAAATAGAGGAGAACAATAGATTGAGAAAGACTAGAGATCACTTCAAGAAAATTAGAGCTACCAAGGGAACATTTCAGGCAAAGATGGTACAATAAAGGACAGAAATGGTATGGACCGAACAGAATCAGAAGATATTAAGAAGAGGTGGCAAGAATACACAAGAGAACTGTACAAAAAAACAGCTTCATGACCCAGATAACCACCATGGTTTGATCATTGATCTAGAGACAAATATCTTGGAGTATGAAGTCAACTGGGCCTTAGGAAGCATCACTACAAACTAAGCTAGAAGAGGTGATGGAACTCCAGTTGAGTTATTTCAAATCCTAAAAGATGATGCTGTGAAAGCACTGCACTCAATATGCCAGCAAATTTGGAAAACTCACTGGTGGCCACAGGACTGGAAAAGGTCAATTTTCATCCCAACCTCAAAGAAAGGCAATGCCTAAGAATGCTCAAACTACCACACAGTTGCACTCATCTCACACGCTAGCAAAGTAATGCTCAAAATTCTCCAAGCCAGGCTTCAGCAGTACGTGAACCGTGAACTTCCAGATGTTTAAGCTGTATTTAGAAAAGGCAGAGGAACCAGAGACCAAATTGCCAACATTAGAAAAACATCTACTTCTGCTTCATTGACTATGCCAAAGTCTTTATGTGGAGCACAACAAACTGTGGAAAATTCTTAAAGATATGGGAATACCAGACCAGCTGACCTGCCTCCTGAGAAATTATGCAGGTCAAGAAGCAACAGTTAGAACTGGACATGGAATAACAGACTGCTTCTGAATCAGGAAAGGAGTATGTCAGGGCTATATATTGTCACCCTAATTATCTAATATATATGCAGAATATATCATGCGAAATGCCAGGCTGGATGAAGCACAAGCTGGAATCACGATTGCCAGGACAGATATCAATAACCTCAGATATGCAGATGACACCTCCCTATGGCAGAAAGTGAAGAAGAATAAAGAGCCTCTTGACGAAAGTGAAAGAAGAGAGTGAAAAAGTTGGCTTAAACTTCAACATTCAGAAAACTAAGATCATGGCACCCGGTACCATCACTTCATGGCAGTTAGATGGGGAAACAATGGAAACAGTGACAGACTACTTTATTGGGCTCCAAAACCACTGCAGATAGTGACCACAGCCTTGAAATTAAAAGACGCTTGCTCTTTGGAAGAAAAGCTATGACAAACCTAGACAGCATATTAAAAAGCAGAGACGTTACTTTGTCAACCAAGGTCTGTCTAGTCAAAGCTATGGTTTTTCCAGCGGTCATGTATGGATGTGAGAGTTGGACTATAAAGAGTGCTGAGCACTGAAGAATTGATGCTTTTGAACCGTGGTGTTGAAGAAGACTCTTGAGAGTCCCTTCGACTGCAAGGAGATCCAAACAGTCCATCCTGAAGGAAATCAGTCCTGAATATTCACTGAAAGAACTGACGCTCAAGCTGAAACTCCAGGCTGGCCACCTGATTCGAAGAGATGACTCTTGAGAAGATCCTGATGCTAGGAAAGATTGAAGGCAGGAGGAGAAGGGGATAACAGAGAATGAGATGATTGGTTGGCATCACTGACTGGTTGGACATGAGTCTTAGTAAGCTCTGGGATTTGCTGCTGTCCAGGGAAGCCAGGTGTGCTGCAGTCCATGGGATCAGAAAGAGTCTTACATGATTGAGCAGCTGAACTGAACTGAGCTGGTACATTGAAAGTAAAATTTAAAAGAAATGGAAAAAAAAAAAAAGAATCTGCCAGAACGTTCTGTGGCACCAGAAATATTTCACACTGAAAATTTCAACCCACTCCAGTATCCTTGACTGGAGAATCCCCAGGACAAAAGAGCCTGGTGGGCTACAGTCCATGCAGTCGCAAAGAGTCAGACACAATTGAAGCAACTGAGTATGCACATGGGATGTTCTGGAAGGGATTTCCTTCTGAAGAAATCAGTTCCGGGTCATTTTACTAGAAATAGGCTAAGTGTCTGCTGGAGGCCACCAGTACTATGGGTGTTGAAAATTTTGATGTCCACGCCCAAAGCTGACCCCTCTCACTGGGCTGCCAGTGTGTTTTTTAAAGCCAGTGAAGGGTCTTAAACTTCAAATGGACTCTCATTTCTCATCTTACATACCAATTATGGGGAATTACTTACTGGTCAATTATGGGGGAAATAATATAATTAGCTTCCCTCCACCTAGAGCTCATTACCCAGCGCATCATTTAGGCAACTGCATGCACGCATGCGCAGCCCATCTCCAGCCCGCCTTCCCCAGACCGCGGGGAGGCAGGCAGTGAGCGCGATCCAGTGACAGCTGCAAGGCAGCCTCTGGGAATGAAACATTTTAGCACTTCATAAATTTCTAACAAGGTTTCAAATTGCCGCCGTTTCCCTCTGCTCCGCTCTGTCAAGGAGTGAAAGGGAGGGGAAAAAAGACTAATTAAGTCTACAGTGAGAAAACGCTACTGGTAAGATTGCTACTTGTTAAAAATAATGAACTGTTAGGATGAGTTTGCAAAGTCATGTGAAATTCTCCCAATTTCCCCCATACATAAAAATAACGTAATATATCCCTCTAATAGTATATGCATTGAGTATAAGTGGCTGTATACTCGATGTAGATACATTTTCATATATATCAAAGAATTAAACACATATCAGAACAGCATATCTGATCCATGACATTCCTAAACCTAATGGAAGGTAACACATGATAAAGAGACCAATGAGAGACTGTGTAGCAATACTTTGATACGAACATTAAGGCTTGATATCATTTCTAAAGTGGGTTACTGCAAATTCTTTTTCTGTATGATTTTTATTGCAAGAAAAATTATCACAGGTGAGCATCAAATAGAAAAACAGCCTGAAAACCTTCCTGAAACAACAGTTTCTAAGTTTTGATCACCATTGCAAATTTTTTAAAACAAAAACAGTCATAAAACCCTCAATTCTTTCACTCTCTGTTTTAAGATACTCAACTGAGGGATATGCAAAACTGATGGGGGGAGCACTGAAGAGGGAAAGGAAAATAATTCTCAAAGATATTTCATTGTCAACTAAAAAATAGGTGCTCAGTGGGAGGAGTGAATCCAGAAAAAGAAAACGTAAAATTTTAAAGAATTCTACTCTGAGAAAAGCAATGTGCATTCCTATTTCTATTATCATATATAACTGCAACTGCCTTCAGACTGTAGGTGTACTTCCATAATAACGCTTCAGTATGAGATACAGGGGATGGAGTTAAATATATGCAGCTAGAATAGGGCAAAAACTAGGGCATTGAGAAGCCTGCCAGTAACTCGGGGTGCAGATCCCTTTGAGCCAAGCACACGGCCAAGCACAAAGCAGGTCCTGGACAAGGAGCGGCTGCTCTATGGGGATGATCCGTGCTCTCTGCCCCCACCCACTGCACGCCTGATGCCCCCGGCACAGGCCTGTTTCACCTGATGCCTGCTTTCTTTCTCAGCCAGAGAAGGGTGACCTTTAGGATGACATACATAAAGAAGCTTCTGCAGCTAGGATGGGAGGGAAAATGCAAGGAATGTGCACGAGGGAAAATAAACAGTCCTTAAAGTATCGGCTAGCTGACATTCAGAACAGCGACCTCAGGACTGGAAATCTGACAAGGGCTCCTGGCAAATTTCAGATGCAAATAACCACTTGGTATTAATTTCAGTCTTGCTCATGTTTGGTCCATCATGGCTAATTGGCGGGATGAACTGCCAGTTCTGCTGACGGCGGCCCCGACTGACATTTGGGGTTGTCTGAGTGCCAGAACCCACAGTCACTGGATGGTGCCAGTCTGCCAATTAAGATCCTTGGTACCTCGCTTGCCTCCCCCTCCCTCCCTAGGCCCCTCTTCTTTCCCCTCCCTCTCTCTTTCTCTCTCTCCTTGTGTGTATGTGTGTGTGGTTTTACAAAAAAAATTGATCACATATTTATTTTTTCTACACATGCAAAGGCTTGGTAACATGGGCAGAAAGAAAAAAACTCAAGAAAAATAAAGCATGATTAAGTGGAAAGGTATTCATAATATATTCCAATGTTGACTAATAACAAGTAAACAATGTAAAAGTTATTCTACAGATTCATCCAGTCTCTTAACACATAGGTTTTGACTTCACTAAAGAAAACAAGGTCACCCCAAGCCACTCTGCAACCAGATTACAGATCGGGGCCACTAAGGGGGGCCCACTCACCTGCCCCATTATTTTATGGTGACACTCCCTAGGGGGCTGCAGTGTGATCTTTCTGAGCACATCATAACTTACATTTGTCCTGTATGTTTACACAAACGTCCAAATTTCACGGGTATCATCTAATCTAATGCTTGCCACAATTACATCATCTTGTCTTCCACCAACAGAAATGATTGTTCTCCATCTCGACTGACAATTCTTACAGGGCATAACCAGTAAGGACAAAACTAGTGACCCGCCAGCATCTAGGCTTAATGAATGAACTTGACCTGAGTTTATTCTCATCGAACACAATTTCCACCTCCAGGTATTTAGAAGTTTCATCAAACATCACACGAAGGTCTTTCCCTGGTAAATTTAGAAGCCCATCTGCTGCTAGAAGCCCTGATGGACTTTGATCACCAGATTCTAAGTGTTTTACAGTAAAAACAGGTTTCCCAAGGAACTTGTTGCGTATAATTAATGAAGCCACAGCTCACCAGAAACAGAAGTTGAGAGCACTGAATTTTGAGCATGACCTGGGAGTATGGAGGAGCTTATGGTGAACAGGGGCTTCCCAGGTAGCTCAGTGGTAAAGAATCTGCCTGCCAATGTAAGAGATGCAGGAGACATGGGTCAGAAAGATCCCCTGGGTCAGAAAGATTCCCTGGAGGAGGAAATGGCAACCCACATCATGATTCTTGCCTGGAAATCCCATAGACAGAGAAGCCTGGTATGCTATCATACATAGGCTTGCAAACAGCTGGACATAACCGAGTGACTGAGAACACACACATGCATGGAGAGTGAAGAAAACTGCTTTTTTTCTTTGGAAAAGGAAGTGGAGGTCTATGAGGGATACAGCTGAAGTTATCTTCAGGGAGAAGATATTATCATCAGAGAGACTGACATTAAACATAGCAATTAAAGACCTCCTTCAATGTCAAGGTGAAGTGTTTGGGGGCTATAAAATTAGACCCATTTCTCCATGGTAGCTGGGAATACTTGTTCATGTTAACTCACCTGACTGTCCATGTTAGACACTCAGGGATCCTGCCCCTGCCCTCTGTAGCCTCATCTAAGGCTTTGAGTGACAGTGAGTGTCAGATGCAACCTCCCCCAAACCCACAGCATTCCAGAACAGAGCGACATTTACATCTCTGTGATAAACTGCTTGCTTTTCTATAAATTCTCCGTGATTTGAACTTTCAGTGTAGAATATTCTAGAAAAGATGGAGTAGCACCTTAAATACTCAAACTCCATTCTTTTCTTAGGGAATGTGAACACTCTGGTGAGAAGATCAAGGGACATCACTTATGAAAACTGGCCAATTGTGCTGCCTCAATGAAGCAGAAGAGGGTGAGTCCTGCATCCCCAGAGCACAGAAGATGAGTATAAGCAGCACATGTCAGGCACTGAAAATGCTACAAATGTGGGAAAGGCAGCGTTGGATGAAGAATAAGCTGAAATCAAGATTCAGTTCAGTTTAGTTGCTCAGTCATGTCCGACTCTTTCCGACTCCGTGAACCACAGCACGCCAGGCTTCCCTGTACAGAATGAACTCCCAGAGCTTACTCAAACTCACGTTCATTGAATGGTAATGCCATCCAACCATCTCAGCCTCTACAGTCCCCTTCTTATCCTGCAATCTTTCCCAGCATCAGGGTCTTTCCAAATGAGTCAGTTCTTCGTATCAGGTGGCCAAAATATTGGAGTTTCAGCTTCAGCATCAGTCCTTCCAATGAATAGTCAGGACTGATTTCCTTTAGGATGGACTGGTTGTATCTTCTTGCAGTCCAAGGGACTCTCAAGAGTCTTCTCCAACACCACAGTTCAAAAGCATCAGTTCTTCGGCATGCAGCTTTCTTTATAGTCCAACTCTTACATTCACACATGACTACTGGAAAAACCATACCTTTGACTATATGGACCTTGGTTGGCAAAGTAGCATCTCTGCTTTTTAATATGCTGTCTAGGTCATAGCTTTTCTTCCAAGGAACAAGCATCTTCTAATTTCAAGGCTGCAGTCACCATTTGCAGTGATTTTGGAGCCCCCTAAAATAGTTTGTCACTGTTTCCATTGTTTCCCTATCTAATTGCCATGAAGTGATGGGACCAGATGCCATGATCTTAGTTTTCTGAATGCTGAGCTTTAGCCAACTTTTCCACTCTCCTCTTTCACTTTCATCAAGAGTCTCTTTAGTTATTCTTTGCTTTCCACCATAAGGGTGGTGTCATCTGCATATCTGAGGTTATTGATATTTCCCTGGACAATCTTGATTCTAGCTTGTATATCATCCAGCCTAGCATTTCTCATGATGTACCCTGCATAGAAGTTAAATAAGCAAGGTGACAATATATAGCCTTGACATACTCCTTTCTTGATTTGGAACCAGTCTGTAGTTCCATGTCCAGTTCTAACTGTTGTTTCTTGACCTACATACAGATTTCTCAGGAGGAAGGTCAGGTGGTCTGGTACGCCCGTCTCTTGAAGCATTTTCCACAGTTTGTTGTGATCCACACAGTCAAAGGCTTTGGTTAGTTATGAAGCAGAAGTAGATGTTTTTCTGGAACTCTCTTGCTTTTTTGATGACCCAGCAGATGTTGGCAATTCAATCTCTTTCCTCTGCCTTTTCTAAATCCAGCTTGAACATACAGAAGTTCATGGTTCACGTATTGCTGAAGCCTGGCTTGGAGAATTTTGAGCATTACTTTGCTAGGGTGTGAGGTGAGTGCAATTGTGCGGTAGTTTGGGCATTCTTTGGCATTGCCTTTCTTTGAGAATGAAAACTGACCTTTCCCAGTCCTGAGGCCACTGCTGAGCTTTCCAAATTTGCTGCTTATTGAGTGCAGCACTTTCAAAGCATCATCTTTTAGGATTTTAAATAGCTCAACTGGAATTCTATCACCTCCATTAGCTTTATTTGTAGTGATGCTTCCTAAAGCCCACTTGACTTCACTTTCCAGGATGTCTGGCTCTAGGTGAGTGATCACACCATGGTGGTTATCTGGCTTATGAAGATCTTTTTTGTACAGTTCTTCTGTGTATTCTTGCCACCTCTTCTTAATATCTTCTGCTTCTGTTAGGTCCATACTATTTCTGTACTTTATTGTGCCCATCTTTGCATGAAATGTTCCCTTGGTATCTCTAATTTTCTTGAAGGGATCTCTAGACTTTTCCATTCTATTGTTTTCCTCTTTCTTCACATTGATCACTGAGGAAGGCTTTCTTATCTCTTCTTGCTATTCTTTGGAACTCTGCATTCAGATGGGTATACTGTTCCTTTTCTCCTTTGTCTTTCTCTTCAATGCAATCAAGATTGCTAGAACTATCAATAACCTCAGATATGTAGATGGCACCACCCTTGTGTGAGGAATCAAAGAGGAACTAAAGAATCTCTTGATGAAGGTGAAAGAAGAGAGTGAAAAAGCTGGCTTAAAACTTAACATTCAAAAATCGAAGATCATGGCATCCTGTCTCATCACTTCATGGCAAATAGATTGGAAACAATGGAAATAGTGACAGACTACTTTCTTCAGCTCCAAAATCAGTCCAGATGGTGACTGCAGCCATGAAATTAAAAGACACTTGCTCCTTGGAAGAAAAGCTATGACCAAGCTAGACAAATTATTAAAATGCAGAGATATTACTTTGTCAACAAAGGTCTGTCTAGTCAAGGCTATGGTTTTTCCAGTGGTCATGTATACATGTGAGAGTTGGACTATAAAGAATGCTGAGTGCTGAAGAATTGATGCTTTTGAACTGTGGTGTTGGAAAAGACTCTTGAGAGTCCCTTGGACTGCAAGGAGATCAAACTAGCCAGATCTAAAGGAAATCCACCCTGACTATTCATTGGAAGGACTGATGCTGAAGCTGAAGCTCCAGCTTTGGATACCTGATGCGAAGAGCCAACTCCTTAGAAAAGACCTTGATGCTGAGAAGGATTGAAAGAAGAAAGAGAAGGGGACAACAGAGGATGAGATGGTTGGATGGCATCACCGACTCAATGGACATGCATCTGAGCAATCTCTGGGAGATGGTGAAGGACAGGGAAGCCTGGCATGCTGCAGTCCATGAGGTCAAAAAAAGTGGGACACAACTGAGCGACTGAATAACATCCCTGCAGAGACCCTCAAGTCCTAGGTAAGCCCCCTTCACTCACCCCTGGAGACATGGTCTCACAGCCTTGTGTTTAGCTGAGCAGAACCCAGAGCTCTTACCCAAGTCAAACCAAGAAACTCCATCTAAATTACACCCATCACCTTCCTAATATAATAGTGAATGGTTACTTACCGGTCTTTTTACCACAAAACAAAAAACACTCTATTCCTTTCAATTTTTGTTTCTCCTCATATTTACTGAAAGGTGAGAACCAAAGTTTGCATTGGCTTTCCATGCCTTTTCACCATCTCTTTTCTCTACTGGCAGATTAGGGTCACAGTTAAGGCATTGTGTTGAGGCTCACAGCTCGAGTCCAAGGAGACTGTTAATTTACATGTAAGTACCTCTTCCTGGAATGACCCTGCACCAACTTTAGAATTTTCCCATAAGAACTTGTTTCTGGGATTTCTCTGGTAGTCCAGTGGCTAAGACTCCTTGTTCCCAATGCAGGGGGGCCAGGCTCGACCCCTGGTCAGGAAGTAAAATCCCACAAGCCACAACAAAGGTCAGAGATCCTGCATGCTGCAACTAAGACCTGATACAGCCAAATAAATAAATATTTTTTTTAAAGCCCTCAGTATTTGAGTTTTCTCCATGCATGAAATCAGAATATGGTGTTGTCAGTCACTGGTCCGGCCAATTAGGCCATGAAGCCCTGTGCATCTTCTGGGTTGGGTAGCATGGTTGGGTATTTAGAAGAAGAAATAATAGCTAACATTCAATACCTGCAACTGGCTGCTCTGAACATTTTGTACTCACAAACTCACAAATTCTCACAGCAGCCCAAAAGAGGTAGTGTATTTATCCTTTTCCTCACTCTCTGGATTGCTAGCAATGGAATGAAATACCAACATGGCCGAGTGGTTTGAATCTGTTTCTTTATTCTTCTTATTCTCTTATTATTCTCTCATCATTCTGCTGCTTCTTGCAGCTCCCTTATTTTATATCTTTTCCACAACAACTTATAAGGCAGGTTGCCAAACACTATGATTCAATGACTATACAATGCGCAGGCACGGGGCGAGATAACCTTTACCTTAACTTATTTACTGCAGCTAAGACTTTATTTGGGGGAACTTCCTTATCAACTCAGAGTCCTTGTGACCCTGGGTCTGTTCTATTTTGAAGGAGCAGAGAAACATCCTTGTGTGCAAGAATTTTCCCAGCCTCTCTTTTACTTTGTTCCCTACACTGGATGGGAAAACTGAAGCAAAGAACTGTTAGATAAGCTGCCCAAGCCATAGAGCTGATAAGAAAAGGAAAAGAGCTCCAAACCCTAAAATATGTAAGCCTGAGCACCGAAGAATTGCTGCTTCTGAGCTGTGGTGTTGAAGAAGACTCTTGAGAGTCCCTTGGACTGCAAGGAGATCAAAACAGTCAATCCTAAAGGAAATCAGTCCTGAATATTGATTGGAAGGACTGACACTGAAGCTGAAGCCCCGATACTTTGGCCACCTGATACAAAAAGCCATGTCATTGGAAAGATCCTGATGCTGAGAAAGACTGAAGGCAAAAGGAGAAGGAAGTAACAGAGGATGAGATGGTCAGATAGCATCACTGACTCAATGGACATGAGTCTGAGCAAACCCCAGGAGACAGTGAAGGACAGGGAAGCCTGCACTGCTACAGTCCATGGGGTAGCAAAGAGTCAGACATGACGTGGCAATTGAACAACATCAAATTAGGAAACCTTTTTCACAGTTACTAAGAAGTTGGTAAAGCATAATAAACATGTCGGAGGCATAATTTCAGTATAAAAATTAAAAGAAGAGGTAAAAAGTAGCCAAGTTGAGGTGCACACGAGGACTTGGGAAGCCTTTTCTTCTGGAAACTCCCAGGAAGATTTAGCAGGGAAAAGCAGCCTTTGAAGAGAGGAGAATAGAATACACACAAGGCTGCCTGGGATGGGGTGAGGGCGACATCTCTCCTAGGCTGTGTGGCTGCAGAGTCGCCAGGGAAACGGTGGGCAGGTGGGTGGATGGAGACTTTAGGCCTGATGCAAGAAGAAACCAGCTGGCGAGGTGTACAGAGTACAGCAGGGACAGAGGGGCTGTGACAAGAAAGGAGCTTTCATCAGTAGGAGAACCACGCGGCTCATTTTCCGGGAGCTCTTTGAGCACATGCTGGGCTGTGTGTCCTTCAAGGACCTCCATGCCCGCTCAGCTGCTGTCATGATGCCGTTATGAACTGAGACAGAGATGACTAGACGGGGGTGCAGGCAGTACCGGGAACTGGAAGGACTGAAGGGCATCTCAAAGAACAGCGTGCCTTTTGCAATTTTTCTGAAAGCTGGAGTTCTGAAAGCAGAGCTCCTTGAAGATGTGTGCCGTGCTGCTCCCTGGGACCATGAATAAGTTACCTCTCAGCACCAATACTGGCTGAGACAGGGAGCCTCCTTAACCGCCGTTCTGCCAGATCCCCCCCCTCCCCACGGCTGATGGAGGCTACACCAGCACTTGCTATGCCTTCCACTGCTGTCCCTCAGTGCCTGGTTCTATCTAAACTTTGCCTCTAAGTAAATCGAGCACAAGCTAAAGAAAGCATGAAGATATGATGGGGAAGCCAGAACAATACATTTTTGTTATCAGTTACTTGGGTAAAATTCTAACGCCAGTTTGATTTCTGATGCCATCATTACTGCATCAAAAACTAGTTGTGATTTGGAAAGGCATGTCCAAGGAGGTACCGCGAAAACACAACCTAAGATAGCCAGGTGACTTCATTTTACATGTTTGTTTTATTTCCACAGAAAATGCATATGTTCCACAGAAAATGCATATATTGCAATGAAGAAGAAGAAATATCAGAGACTGGAGCTTATGTTGTCATCTTTACTTGAATGTTCTATATTACTTAATAAAATGTGACGATGTTAATGGGAAAGAGGCCATGAAAAAAATATTCATTCTTGCCACATGAGCTGGTAACTACAAAATAAGATGGATTGGAAGTCATACAGAATTGTTATAAGAACTGATACTATGTCCTGTTGTGTCAACACAAACTCCATTCCTCATTTTTTGTTATGAAATGTTTTGTGAGTGATGGATGAGAAAACAGCACAGTGCTTATCATCTGTCCCCTTCTTCTAAGGTAAATGTGCTTCAGATCCACATCCCACACCATCAGCTGGTCCTGCTTTGTACAGAGCTCCCCAAGTTCCTGAGACTGCCTCAGTGCTTCCTTGCCGCAGCCCTGCCCCTCCCCCAGGGCATTTCCAGCCAAGTCCCCTGCACTTCTCTGCATCATGTGACTCCCCTCCCTCATCCCAGTTGCAGAGAACTGGAGGAGTGGTGGGCATCTGAGGAGCTGCGCAACATAGTTTCCATGTGGGTGGCTCCTGTCATGCAAAGTGGCCACCACTCATCACACAACAGGACCGACAGGGAGTTCCACAGCCTCACCTGATTGGGATCAAGAAACACTGACATAGTCTCATCTCTTCTTGGCAAATAGATGGGGAAAAAGTGGAAAACAGTGTCAAATTTTATTTTCTTGGGCTCCAAAGTTTTATTTTCTTGGGTGGATGGTGACTGCAGTCAGAAAGATGCTTGCTCCATGGAAGAAAAACCATGACAAGCCTAGACAGCATATTAAAAAGCAGACACATCACTTCATCGACAAAGGTTCCTCTACTCAAAGCTATGGTTTTTCCAGGAGTCATGTAAGGATGTGGGAGTTGGATCATAAAGAAGGCTAAGTGCCAAAGAATTGATGCTTTCTAATTGTGATGCTGGAGAAGACTCTTGAGAGTCTGTTGGAGATTAACGGAGACCAAACCAGTCAATCCTAAAGAAAAATCAACCCTGAATATTCATTGGAAAGACTGATGATGAAGCTGAAACTCCAATACTTTGGCCATCTGAAGAGAAGAGCTGACTCATTCGAAATGACCCTGATGCTGGGGAAGATTGAGGGAAGGAGGAGAAGCAGGTGACAGAGGATGAGATGGCTGGATGGCGTCACTGACTGAACGGACATGAGTTTGAGCAAGCTCCAGGAGATGGTGAAGGACAGGGAAGCCTGGTGTGCTGCAGTCCATGATGCAGTAAGGAGTCAGACATGATGTGGCGACTGAACAACAACTGGCATACAAGAAGCTGTGCTACCCAGCACCGGGCCCCTTTCCCAAGCTGGTTCAGCTGTCTCCTAGCGGCTCCAAGTGTCAGCACCTCATGCCTCTCACAGGCACCTCACTCCTCCCCTTGCCCCAGGAAATCCTTTGCAAAGGAGAACCAGCTCACCCCACTCCTCCCTGGCAGCCCAATCAGTAACTGGTGAACCCAGGCTTCAGAGAGTGCTGCCCCTGCTACAGGGGACACGAGTCCTGCAGGAGAACACTGTGCTCCAGAGCTCTCCTGCGAGGTCATGTTGAGTCCAGTCTCCGGCTGAAACCATCCCTGACTTACCCGCCCCTCCCATAGCCCTGCAAGCCCTTGCACAAGAATCCCCTTCTCCCATTCTGCTACTAGAACCAACTGCAGTAGGTTCCCCAGGCTGCTGTGACAAGTGACCACAAACTAGGGGGTGGGGGAGAAGGTTAAAACAATAGGAAGTAACTCTCTCACAGCCTGAAGAGCAGAAGACTGGAATTAGGGTGCAGGCAAGGTGGGTATTTTCTGGAAGCTTGAGGAAGGAATTTCCATGCCTTTCCTGGCTCCTGGTGTTTCCCAGCCATCCTTGGAAGCCCCTGGCATGCGGCTGCATTCTCCCAATATCTACCACTCTTTTTACACAGCCTCCTCTGTGTCTCTGGGCCCAAAACTCCCACTGCTTTCCCTCTACATAAGTTATCAGATTTAGACTTCACCCTAAATCCATGATGGCTGCCATCTCTAGATGTTTCCTAGGTCTGGAGATCCTATTTTCAAACAAGGTCCCATGTCCTGAGGTTCTAGACAAACACAAATTCTGGGGACACTTCAACCCGCTACACCAAAACTAAGACAATTGAGCAAAGTACCTCCAACCCAGGGTTAGCAAGAGAAGGCATGGGTCCCCCATCTTCACTCCAACTCCACAGAAAGGTATGTTGAGCTAGCATGCTCTGATGGACATGCAGTGAGGCTGTGAATTCCAGGGAGGCCCCCTCCATGCTGCTGTTCTTCTGTTAATGCAAGTATAAGAGCAATCATGCATGCAAGGGGAGAAGCAGGTAGCAGGGGCCCAAGGGTGGGCCTGTTGGCTGCCAGCTGTTTGCAGCAGTTGTTTGGAGAGGCTGGATGCCAGCACCTTGGAGCCTTGGGGATGCACTGGAAGCTGGGATCAGGTGCACCCCCAATAGGAAGGAAGCCATTGGTCTCATAGGAGGCTAAAATTGGTTTGAGCATGGCCCGGCCCCCCATACACACACTGGGAGAATTGCCAACTGAGACTGTGTCCGGCAGGCAGGAGAGACTCCCAGAGCCCCTTCAGGCAACTGTGCTTTTACACAACACCCTACAAAGACATCAGGCTGGGACCTGGTGATGGCGAGGGCCCTGTCATGTTCTATTCTTTCTCTCTGAGACTCTAATAAAAAATACAGAGTCAAAGAGCATCAAAGTGATAAAGAGAAAGAACAGGCATACTTGACAATGGGCAGTGAAGTCAGAAGCGTGCATGTAAAAGCAGCCATGCCCATAACCTCTGAGAGCACAGTGGGAACCAGAGCACAGCCTGCACAGAGCACCGAGTGCAGCCCTGCGCATGCACACAGGGGCCCCCGAGACGACACGGGCGCTAGGACCGACCGCCGGGAGCCTCGGGAGCCTTCTAGTTCACGGATGGTCCACTTGCACAACAATTCCTTTTCTTCCCTGATACACGGTCATGTAGCTGAGGATCTTAACATGTTCACTTCCAATGGATATTTTACAACAAACTCTCATCCTTTGCAATGACATGAGTCAGTCTTATTCCAGTGCACTGAAATGAGCCAACAGAATATCCCATATGCTACCCAGCACCGGGCCCCTTTCCCAAGCTGGTTCAGCTGTCTCCTAGCGGCTCCAAGTGTCAGCACCTCATGCCTCTCACAGGCACCTCACTCCTCCCCTTGCCCCAGGAAATCCTTTGCAAAGGAGAACCAGCTCACCCCACTCCTCCCTGGCAGCCCAATCAGTAACTGGTGAACCCAGGCTTCAGAGAGTGCTGCCCCTGCTACAGGGGACACGAGTCCTGCAGGAGAACACTGTGCTCCAGAGCTCTCCTGCGAGGTCATGTTGAGTCCAGTCTCCGGCTGAAACCATCCCTACTTACCCGCCCCTCCCATAGCCCTGCAAGCCCTTGCACAAGAATCCCCTTCTCCCATTCTGCTACTAGAACCAACTGCAGTAGGTTCCCCAGGCTGCTGTGACAAGTGACCACAAACTAGGGGGTGGGGGAGAAGGTTAAAACAATAGGAAGTAACTCTCTCACAGCCTGAAGAGCAGAAGACTGGAATTAGGGTGCAGGCAAGGTGGGTATTTTCTGGAAGCTTGAGGAAGGAATTTCCATGCCTTTCCTGGCTCCTGGTGTTTCCCAGCCATCCTTGGAAGCCCCTGGCATGCGGCTGCATTCTCCCAATATCTACCACTCTTTTTACACAGCCTCCTCTGTGTCTCTGGGCCCAAAACTCCCACTGCTTTCCCTCTACATAAGTTATCAGATTTAGACTTCACCCTAAATCCATGATGGCTGCCATCTCTAGATGTTTCCTAGGTCTGGAGATCCTATTTTCAAACAAGGTCCCATGTCCTGAGGTTCTAGACAAACACAAATTCTGGGGACACTTCAACCCGCTACACCAAAACTAAGACAATTGAGCAAAGTACCTCCAACCCAGGGTTAGCAAGAGAAGGCATGGGTCCCCCATCTTCACTCCAACTCCACAGAAAGGTATGTTGAGCTAGCATGCTCTGATGGACATGCAGTGAGGCTGTGAATTCCAGGGAGGCCCCCTCCATGCTGCTGTTCTTCTGTTAATGCAAGTATAAGAGCAATCATGCATGCAAGGGGAGAAGCAGGTAGCAGGGGCCCAAGGGTGGGCCTGTTGGCTGCCAGCTGTTTGCAGCAGTTGTTTGGAGAGGCTGGATGCCAGCACCTTGGAGCCTTGGGGATGCACTGGAAGCTGGCATCAGGTGCACCCCCAATAGGAAGGAAGCCATTGGTCTCATAGGAGGCTAAAATTGGTTTGAGCATGGCCCGACCCCCCATACACACACTGGGAGAATTGCCAACTGAGACTGTGTCCGGCAGGCAGGAGAGACTCCCAGAGCCCCTTCAGGCAACTGTGCTTTACACAACACCCTACAAAGACATCAGGCTGGGACCTGGTGATGGCGAGGGCCCTGTCATGTTCTATTCTTTCTCTCTGAGACTCTAATAAAAAATACAGAGTCAAAGAGCATCAAAGTGATAAAGAGAAAGAACAGGCATACTTGACAATGGGCAGTGAAGTCAGAAGCGTGCATGTAAAAGCAGCCATGCCCATAACCTCTGAGAGCACAGTGGGAACCAGAGCACAGCCTGCACAGAGCACCGAGTGCAGCCCTGCGCATGCACACAGGGGCCCCCGAGACGACACGGGCGCTAGGACCGACCGCCGGGAGCCTCGGGAGCCTTCTAGTTCACGGATGGTCCACTTGCACAACAATTCCTTTTCTTCCCTGATACACGGTCATGTAGCTGAGGATCTTAACATGTTCACTTCCAATGGATATTTTACAACAAACTCTCATCCTTTGCAATGACATGAGTCAGTCTTATTCCAGTGCACTGAAATGAGCCAACAGAATATCCCATCAAGTTAGGGGGATAAAATGAGTCCAAAATATGTCCCAAAACCTTACACATAAAGCATCTTTACGCTGCAAGCCACATTAACCATTACTTAATATTTTTGTGTCTTTTAACATGTATATGTGTATTCAGTCATGTAGGACTCTGTGAGCCTGCCAGGCTCCTCTGTCCGTGGAATTTTCCCAGGCAAGAATCCCTCCTCCAGGGGATCTTCCTGACCCAGGGATCTGATCTGTGTGTCTGGCATCTCCTGCAGGTGCCCTTAAGCCTAAGACTCAGTTTAGTAGAACATTTTGCCATGATCACTCAGTAAGCTCAACTTACATCTTCTAAATGGCCTCAAAAAAATCAGGCTGAGGTAGACCTCCCAAGGTCCTTTGTTACAACTATCCACCTATATTCTTTATGCATTTGTTCACTTTGTGGAGACCAGGGAGTAAAGTAGTAAGCAAAGTTATATATAATTATTATGGTGCTTATATTTATGGATGAGGTAGATTTATTCACGTGATCATGGAACAAAAGTAAATCTCTGAAAATATGCTATTAAGGATATATGATATTATGAGGCCCTTTATGAGGGTAATTTTATCTATTCTAGAGTCAGGGGTTGAGAGGACCATAAGGAGAAAAAGGTTTTCTGAACAGAGAGAATAAGATGCATGAAAATTCTTGAAACACTAAAGGAAACATTGATTCCAGAAAGGGTCCTGGAATCAAGGCGGAGCTTAATTTAAAACTAGGCTGAAAGTCCATCTGGGGAGAAAGCTATCCAGAGGCTTATGGAACTGAAGTAAGGATCCTGGTCTTTGTTCTATGGGCAATCCGCATGCTTTAAGCAAGAGGTTAATATGATGAGACGAGTATTCTTTAAAAAAAATAAAATCACACTGGGGTTTTAATTCAAGATGTCAGAATAAGTCAATTCACATTCCCTCTTCTCTGCCAAGGCTTCCTTGGAATAAAAGCAAATAGGCTAAGAAAAAAGAAAAATAGATCATTATGGCAAACAAAATGGAGTGATTAACAATCAGGAGATGTCAATAGATTCAGAAGAGCAGATCCCTCTCAGCAGAGAGCAGAGATGCTTATTCCATGAGCCCTGACCACTTACTCAAAGCTCCCACTTCCCCTTTGTACGTGTTCAACCGTCAATTTGAATAGACAATCATTGTCCACCAGATAGTAAAGGAAAGCTCTCATGGGAAAAGAGAAAGACCAAGATAAATACACATGAAAATGCAAACCCTGAATGAGACAGAATTCAGAAAATGGAAGAAAGCAAATTATCACCATCATCATCTCTAATAAATACTCAGCAGGGAATTCTAGAAGAAAATTTATTTATAAGAAACAGGAAAATAATGGAAACTATGAGAGATATTAACAGAAATGAAGAACTGAATGAAAAGATCAGATGCACATCTAACTGGAACCTCAGGAATGTAAAAAATAAAAGAGAAGAAATAAAGTAACAGTAAAATTTTTTGGACTGACGTAAACATGGACCAAGCTCCCCGCCACAAAGCTCAATATGCTAGTTAAATAAAAGGTAAAGGTTAGATTTTAAAAATCATGTTTAAGCACACTTGGATATAAAAAATGACAGAACTCAAATACAAGGAGAAGATAGTAAATGCAGCTAGAGAAAAAAAAGGCAAATGATCTATAAAAAGGAAACAATTTAAATGAGAGCTGACATCCCAACTATTCTCATCAAATCCAGAGACAGAAGTGTATAACCTTCAAAGGGTAGAAAGGAAATAACAGTCCATGTAGAAATATGTAGCCAGCAAAAGACTCTTTCATGAAAAGGATGAAATAAGAACAGTTAGAGATAAGAGAAACTGAGAGAGTATACTCCAAAGAAACCAGATATAAAGGAAAATCTAAAGAACATACTTCAAGAAAAAGGAACAACGATCCCACAAGGATGGTCTGAGATCCAAGCAGGAATGAACAAATGAAACAAAACTATAGGCAAATCCAAATAAATATCATCTGAGTCAGGTCCTAATAAGATAATGCCTAATTTCTGGATTAAAAAACAACACAACAGCACGCACATCTTGAGACAGGTAATCAGAATCAATGTGGCTCCAAACCTGTCTCCAGCAGACCACAGACCAGGTGGCTTACGAACCACAGAAACTTTGTTTCTCATAGTTCTGGAGATGGGAAGGGCAAGGAACCAGCACTCAGTGTCTGGTGAGGGCTCTCTTTCTGGTTTATGGAAGGCACCTTCTCACTGTACCCTCACTTGGTGGAAGAGGTGAGGGAGCTCTCTGGCATTCCTTTATAAGGGCATTAACCCCATTTCTGATGACCGCATCACCTCCCAAAGGCCCTGCCTCTTAACACCATCACATCAAGCATTAGGTTTCAACAGAGGAATATTGAGTGGACGGAAACAGTTCACCAATGACACATGTTTTATTCTGGGTTCCCCCCCCCCATGGAGTAAGGTGGCTAGGTTATTACTTGACTGTAAATTGTTGCTAATTTAAATGCACATGGTAAAATAGAAAACACAAGTCTTAAATAAGTAGGACAAAAAAAAAAAGAAAAATTCATTCAACAAAGAAATAAAGGTAAAAGTATAAAAACAATAAAGTCAAAAAGTAAGACAAGAGAAAGAAATCCAATAATAAGTCATCACAATGAATGCAAGTAGACTAAACTTGAGTTTGGAGGGTCACGGTGGAGAGCTCTGACAGAATGTGGTCCACTGGAGAAGGGAATGGCAAACCACTTCAGTATTCTTGCCTTGAGAACCCCATGAACAGTATGAAAAGGCAAAATAATAGGATACTGAAAGAGGAACTCCCCAGGTCAGTAGGTGTCCAACACGCGACTGGAGATTAGTGGAGAAAAAACTCCAGAAACAATGAAGGGATGGAGCCAAAGCAAAAACAATACCCAGCTGTGGGTGTGACTGGTGATAAAAGCAAGGTTCGATGCTGTAAAGAGCAATATTGCATAGGAACCTGGAAATTCCAGGAGATGATGAAGGACAGGCAGCCTGGTGTGCTGTAATCGATGGGGTCAAAACCACCTGGACACGACTTAGCAACTGAATAACCACAACCCTAGTTTAAGAGACCAAACTATTGTTTTCAGGTATGAAGACTAACTTCTGAGCATGATCGTTTTCATAGGATTTTTTTTTAAAGGAGGAAAAGATATTCTTGGTTGAAATATGCAAAAGGAGAATGGAGAGATGAAAGACTACATGTCAAGATGTTATCACAGTAACCTGAGTGAATGATGATAAGCTTGTTAAATTTAACTTTTTGAGGATATCTTCAATTATGTCCATGGGATGAATTCTAAGGAAGAAAAATTTTGAGGTCAAACAGATGCCAGTATTAGTTATATTTAATATGTATTGTCAAATTTCCCTGCGGGAAGTTTGCACACTTGAATACTGCTACATATTTATCAATATTTTTGTTAAAGTTCCTATTGCATTTTACCAAGGACAGGCACTGTTCTCATTCATAGAGGGTTGTTTTTTCGGTCGCTAAGTAGTGTCTGACTCTGCGACCCCATGAACTGCAGCACACCAGGCTTCCCTGTCCTCCACTGTCTCCTTGAGTTTGCTTAAATTCATATCCATTAAGTCAGTGATGCCATCCAATCATCTCATCTTCTGCTGTCCCCCTCTCCTTTTGCCCTCTATCCTTCCCAGCATTAGGGTCTTTTCCAATGAGTTGGGTCTTTGCATCAGGTGGCCGAAGTATTGGAGCTTCACCATCAGTCCTTTCTATAGAGGGAATGAAACAGAAAAATCCCCTCATGCATCTACTATTCCATGTGTGCAGGGGAGAAAGATAAGTGGACTAAAAAGTAAAATAAGAAATCATGATTTCAGATAAAATATCATGAGGAAAATAAGGTAGATGAGTTAATGGCAGTGACTTCACAGTGTGTAGTCAGTGAAGGTCTCTGAGCTAGGACTTGATTGACCTGGAGGAGGAGCACCAGAGAGACAGCAGGGAAGGCTGTCCAGTGGAACTCAATGGACGTGGCCGGGAATAGTAAAATGCCCCTGTGGCCAGTGTGCAGTGAGGGAAAGGGTGCTGGGCTTTTCTTTCAAATAGATGACTAAGATTTACATATACACCCATGTCCATAAGGAAGGGAGGGGAAAGACAAAAATAACTGATGGTCAGATCAAACCCGTAAGTGTGCCTTCATTCACACAACATTGGGATCTCACCGTTAGTGAGCATTCTTATGTGCTTGGGGCTTTATATACACCATCTCTTCAATTACAGGCTTCCCTGGTGGCTCAGACAGTAAAGAATCTGCCTGCAATGCAGGAGACCCAGGTTCAATCCCTGGGTCAGGAAGATCCCCTGGAGAAGATCATGGCAACCACTCCAGTATTCTCTCCAGGAGAATTCCATGGACAGAGGAGCCCAGCAAGCTACAGTCCATGGAGTCACAAAGAGTTGAACAGGACTGAGCAACTAACACTTTCACTTTTCTTCAGTTATAACAGAATCACAGACAGACACCATTACCTCCATTTTAATGCTGAGGAAACAGTCAGAGGGGGACATTTCACACAGCTTGTAAGTAGTGGAATCTGGCTTTACACCCAAGTTGTTCTGACTCCAGAGTCTGTGGTGTTTCCATCATGAACAGAGGGATGACCCATGTGGACCCTGACCTTGTGATGAGCTTTGGAAACTGACATGCAACATCTTGACCACAAAAAACTTGTAAAGGTAAGATGGTTTTCATGATTTTATTTGCCATTTATTATTTTAGGAATCACCTATTTCCAAGTTATACATACCAACTATTGTATATAGTATTTAATATATATCCTACAGATAACCTAAAGATAATTATTAGGAGAAACTAGACAGCAGACAAAATAAGTATGGCATCATCCTGGGGTGGACTTCCCTGGTGGCTCAGTGGTAAAGAATTTACCTGCCAGTGCAAGAGACACAGATCTGATCCCTGGGTCAGGAAGATTCCCTGGAGTAGGAAATGGCAACCCATTCCAGTATTCTTGCCTGGAAAATTCCATAGACAGAGGAAAAACAACACAACAGCACGCACATCTTGAGACAGGTAATCAGAATCAATGTGGCTCCAAACCTGTCTCCAGCAGACCACAGACCAGGTGGCTTACGAACCACAGAAACTTTGTTTCTCATAGTTCTGGAGATGGGAAGGGCAAGGAACCAGCACTCAGTGTCTGGTGAGGGCTCTCTTTCTGGTTTATGGAAGGCACCTTCTCACTGTACCCTCACTTGGTGGAAGAGGTGAGGGAGCTCTCTGGCATTCCTTTATAAGGGCATTAACCCCATTTCTGATGACCGCATCACCTCCCAAAGGCCCTGCCTCTTAACACCATCACATCAAGCATTAGGTTTCAACAGAGGAATATTGAGTGGACGGAAACAGTTCACCAATGACACATGTTTTATTCTGGGTTCCCCCCCCCCATGGAGTAAGGTGGCTAGGTTATTACTTGACTGTAAATTGTTGCTAATTTAAATGCACATGGTAAAATAGAAAACACAAGTCTTAAATAAGTAGGACAAAAAAAAAGAAAAATTCATTCAACAAAGAAATAAAGGTAAAAGTATAAAAACAATAAAGTCAAAAAGTAAGACAAGAGAGAGAAATCCAATAATAAGTCATCACAATGAATGCAAGTAGACTAAACTTGAGTTTGGAGGGTCACGGTGGAGAGCTCTGACAGAATGTGGTCCACTGGAGAAGGGAATGGCAAACCACTTCAGTATTCTTGCCTTGAGAACCCCATGAACAGTATGAAAAGGCAAAATGATAGGATACTGAAAGAGGAACTCCCCAGGTCAGTAGGTGTCCAACACGCGACTGGAGATTAGTGGAGAAAAAACTCCAGAAACAATGAAGGGATGGAGCCAAAGCAAAAACAATACCCAGCTGTGGGTGTGACTGGTGATAAAAGCAAGGTTCGATGCTGTAAAGAGCAATATTGCATAGGAACCTGGAAATTCCAGGAGATGATGAAGGACAGGCAGCCTGGTGTGCTGTAATCGATGGGGTCAAAACCACCTGGACACGACTTAGCAACTGAATAACCACAACCCTAGTTTAAGAGACCAAACTATTGTTTTCAGGTATGAAGACTAACTTCTGAGCATGATCGTTTTCATAGGATTTTTTTTTAAAGGAGGAAAAGATATTCTTGGTTGAAATATGCAAAAGGAGAATGGAGAGATGAAAGACTACATGTCAAGATGTTATCACAGTAACCTGAGTGAATGATGATAAGCTTGTTAAATTTAACTTTTTGAGGATATCTTCAATTATGTCCATGGGATGAATTCTAAGGAAGAAAAATTTTGAGGTCAAACAGATGCCAGTATTAGTTATATTTAATATGTATTGTCAAATTTCCCTGCGGGAAGTTTGCACACTTGAATACTGCTACATATTTATCAATATTTTTGTTAAAGTTCCTATTGCATTTTACCAAGGACAGGCACTGTTCTCATTCATAGAGGGTTGTTTTTTCGGTCGCTAAGTAGTGTCTGACTCTGCGACCCCATGAACTGCAGCACACCAGGCTTCCCTGTCCTCCACTGTCTCCTTGAGTTTGCTTAAATTCATATCCATTAAGTCAGTGATGCCATCCAATCATCTCATCTTCTGCTGTCCCCCTCTCCTTTTGCCCTCTATCCTTCCCAGCATTAGGGTCTTTTCCAATGAGTTGGGTCTTTGCATCAGGTGGCCGAAGTATTGGAGCTTCACCATCAGTCCTTTCTATAGAGGGAATGAAACAGAAAAATCCCCTCATGCATCTACTATTCCATGTGTGCAGGGGAGAAAGATAAGTGGACTAAAAAGTAAAATAAGAAATCATGATTTCAGATAAAATATCATGAGGAAAATAAGGTAGATGAGTTAATGGCAGTGACTTCACAGTGTGTAGTCAGTGAAGGTCTCTGAGCTAGACTTGATTGACCTGGAGGAGGAGCACCAGAGAGACAGCAGGGAAGGCTGTCCAGTGGAACTCAATGGACGTGGCCGGGAATAGTAAAATGCCCCTGTGGCCAGTGTGCAGTGAGGGAAAGGGTGCTGGGCTTTTCTTTCAAATAGATGACTAAGATTTACATATACACCCATGTCCATAAGGAAGGGAGGGGAAAGACAAAAATAACTGATGGTCAGATCAAACCCGTAAGTGTGCCTTCATTCACACAACATTGGGATCTCACCGTTAGTGAGCATTCTTATGTGCTTGGGGCTTTATATACACCATCTCTTCAATTACAGGCTTCCCTGGTGGCTCAGACAGTAAAGAATCTGCCTGCAATGCAGGAGACCCAGGTTCAATCCCTGGGTCAGGAAGATCCCCTGGAGAAGATCATGGCAACCACTCCAGTATTCTCTCCAGGAGAATTCCATGGACAGAGGAGCCCAGCAAGCTACAGTCCATGGAGTCACAAAGAGTTGAACAGGACTGAGCAACTAACACTTTCACTTTTCTTCAGTTATAACAGAATCACAGACAGACACCATTACCTCCATTTTAATGCTGAGGAAACAGTCAGAGGGGGACATTTCACACAGCTTGTAAGTAGTGGAATCTGGCTTTACACCCAAGTTGTTCTGACTCCAGAGTCTGTGGTGTTTCCATCATGAACAGAGGGATGACCCATGTGGACCCTGACCTTGTGATGAGCTTTGGAAACTGACATGCAACATCTTGACCACAAAAAACTTGTAAAGGTAAGATGGTTTTCATGATTTTATTTGCCATTTATTATTTTAGGAATCACCTATTTCCAAGTTATACATACCAACTATTGTATATAGTATTTAATATATATCCTACAGATAACCTAAAGATAATTATTAGGAGAAACTAGACAGCAGACAAAATAAGTATGGCATCATCCTGGGGTGGACTTCCCTGGTGGCTCAGTGGTAAAGAATTTACCTGCCAGTGCAAGAGACACAGATCTGATCCCTGGGTCAGGAAGATTCCCTGGAGTAGGAAATGGCAACCCTTTCCAGTATTCTTGCCTGGAAAATTCCATAGACAGAGGAGCCTGGTTGGGGGTGGGGGGGGTTGGTGAGCTGCAGTCTATGGGGTTGCAAAGAACTGGACATGACTGAACAATTGAGCATGCATACCTTCTAGGGTGAATTGGCGTTACAAGTAGGAATTAAATTTATCTCCAGTTAGTCATTGCTACATTTAGGCTCCAACTAAAAATTGCCGTGTCTGATAGTCTTGTTACTTCATATAATAATAAATACTAGTTGTATTCATTACTAACTCATCTTTTAAAAACAATTTGTATTGGAGTATAGTTGATTTACAATGTTGTATTAGTTTCAAGTGTACAACAAAGTGAATCAGTTATAAATACACATATATCCACTCTTTTAGAGTATTTTCTCATATAAGTCATTGCAGAGTAATGAACAGAATTCTTTGTGCTATACAGTACGTCCTTTTCAGTTATCCACTTTATATATAGTAGTGTGTATATGTCAACCCCAATCTCCCAGTTTATCCTTCCTCTCTTCCCGCCTGGTAACCATAAGATTGTTTTCTACATTTACAACTCTATTCCTGTTCTGTAAAGAAGTTTATTTGTACAGCTTTTTTTAGATTCCACATATAAGTGATAGCATATGCTATTTGTCCATGACTACAGCACCATTCACAACAGCCAGGACATGGAAGGCACCTGAATGTCCCTCAACAGAGGAATGGGTAAAGAAGATATGGTACTGACTCATTTTTAAATGGATAATTATAATGATACTGGCAGTGACTCTCTCATATGAAGATTTTAAAGTGTAAATTGTACTTATATAAGCCTTCTGGGGCCTGGGATATACAAACCAAAAGTGAGTGGCTGTGATGGCTTTCAAACGTTTTCAAGTGAGCTGGAAGAGGGTAGCTAGCAAGGACCACAGGTGCACAGGAATCTGAAGGGTCATCCCCAAAGACAGGCACCACAATGACTAGAAAAGAAAACCTGAGAAAACATTTGAAAGGAAAACCCAACTGATTCACAGTATGTGGTATCAGGAAACTTCAGGGTTTCTATTTTGAACACAGGGCTGACTACACTGTGAGATCACACTAAAGAAATGATGCTTGTATCATTAAACAGAGGAAAGTTCAACAAAGACCTGGACCCATCATCCAGGAGCAGATGTAGCAGATCCTAATGAAAAGAAATCTTCTGAATCCTTGTCTGAGGCTGGAGGAGATGGGTTTGATTTATAGGCTCTACAGCGTGATCATGGAATCACTGCTGGAGAGGACTCTGGGCCGAACAGGGGGGCAGAGCCTTGATGGGGCATAAACTCTCTTTCTTATCACCACTAGGCACAATATCATCTTCAACAAGCACAGATCAACCTCAAACCTCTTAACTCATGCCAAGTCACTTCATTTGTGTCCAACTCTTTGCAACCCTGTGGACTATAACCCTACCCAGGCTTCTCCAATAAAACCCATTCATTCATTTTTTTTTAACTGATAGCTTATTTTTTTTAATGTTCATAGCAAAACTTTTTTAAAGTTCAGAAAGATATAAATTAAGAGCAAATATGTGCCTTTACACATCCAACCTGCAATCACACTCCTGAGTATGTATCCAGAGAAAAACATGATCCAAAAGGATACACGCACCCCAGTGTTCACTGCAGCACTGTTTACAACAGCCAAGACATGGAAGCAACCTAGATGTCCATCCACAGAGGAATGAATAAAGATGATATGGTACATCTATACAACGGAATATTACTCAGCCATTAAAAATAAGCAATGACATCATTTCCAGTGACATTGGTGTACCTAGAGATTATCATATTGCATGAAGTCAATCAGATATAGAAGGAGACATATCATATGACCTCCCTTCTATGTGGAATCTAAAAGGAAATGATACAAATGAACTTATCAGGGGAAGAGACAGTTAGAGAGTTTGGGATGGACATGCACACATTGCTATATTTAAAATGGATAACCAACAGGGCCTGCTGTATAGCACATGTAATTCTGCTCAATGTTATGTGGCAGCCTGGATGGAGGGGAGTTTGGAGGAGAATGGAGAATGTGCACAGATCTACCTCATTCTTTTTGGTGGCAATATGACATTTGATTTTATCATATGGTTGTATCCTATTTTGTATTGCCAATATTTGCTGCATGAATACTGTTATTTATGTTTCTTGTATGAGAATATCATAGAATAAATTCCAAGTAGACAATTTATTGTGCGTTTCCATTTTGAATTTTGAAAGATACTGCCTCCTGCAAGGTTGCTCCAACAAAACTCTCACCAGAAGTGGGCAGTGTGGAACACTGGTTCCTGTACCTAGATTACTGCAGTGGTACATTTCCATATTTTCCCATTTGGAAGATAAAACAGGGTATGACATTATTGTTTTGACTTCCAATTCTTTAACTACAAGAGGAGCTGAGTCCATTTTCATGTCCTTACTGGACATTCAGGTTGTGTCTTGGGTATCTGCATGTCCATGTGCTTTGCTCATTTTTCTAGGGGGTTATTCATCTTGGTCTTATTCATTCTAAGCATTCCTTATAAAATAATACAATTATCCCTTTGTTATATGTCTTCCATGTTCTTATTAGGAATATTTTCCCAGAATTCCATGTGCACAGTGATTTTATGCATGCATGTGTGCTAAGTCACTTTGGTTGTGTCCAACTCTGTGCATCCCTATGAACTGTAGGCTGCCAGCCTCCTCTGTCCATAGGATTCTCCAGGAAAGAATACAAGAGTGATTGTCATGCCCTCCTCCAAGGGATTTTTGTAACCCAGGGATCAAACTCACATCTCTTACATCTCTTGAATTGATAGGCAGATGCATTACCACTAGCATCACCTAGGATTTCATAGTATTTATTAAATTATAGGTAGTCTTGTAGTGTTTGGTTCTGACTAGTGAGTTTTTCCTCACTACAATATATTTTTAAACACAGTTTCTAGCACTTTTTTGGTTCACATTTTAGATAGAAATACTTATTTCATTTACAATTCATTTTTGTTTGAGAAGTAAGGTATAGACTCAGGTATATTTTTTTTCCTAAATCATAATTACATTATTGAACCAACTTCATTCACTAAAGATTCTTCCTTCCCTTGCCAGTTTGAGCTGCCTGTATAAGAAATCCCCACATGTGTTTGGACCTATTTCTTTTTTAATTTTATTTTTACTTTATTTAACTTTACAATATCATACTGGTTTTGTCATACTCTGAGATGAATCCACCATGGATGTATACAAGCTTCCAATCCTGAATCCCCCTCCCACCTCTCACCCCATATCATCTCTCTGGATCATCCCTGTGCACCAGCCCCAAGCATCCTATATCCTGTATCGAACATAGGCTGGCGCTTCGTTTCTTACATGATAGTATACATGTTTCAATGCCATTCTCCGAAATCATCCCACCCTCTCCCTCTCCCTCACAGTCCAAAAGTCCGTTCTACACATCTATGTCTCTTTTGCTGTCTCGCATACAGGGTCATCATTACCATCTTTCTAAATTCCATATATATGTGTCAGTATACTGTATTGGTGTTTTTCTTTCTGGCTTACTTCACTCTGTATAATAGGCTCCAGCTTCATCCACCTCATTAGAACTGATTCAAATGTATTCTTTTTAATGGCTGAGTAATACTACATTGTGTATATGTACCACAGCTTTCTTATCCATTCATCTGCTCATGGATCAGAAGAATCAATATAAGAATCAATATAGTGAAAATGAGTATACTACCCAAAGCAATCTACAAATTCAATGCAATTCCTATCAAGCTACCAGTGGTATTTTTCACAGAACTAGAACAAATAATTTCAAGATTTGTATGGAAAGACAAAAAACCTTGAATAGCCAAAGCAATCTTGAGAAAGAAGAATGGAACTGGAGGAATCAACCTGCCTGACTTCAGTCTCTACTACAAAGCCACAGTCATCAAGACAGTACGGTTCTGGCACAAAGACAGAAATATAGATCAATGGAACAAAATAGAAAGCCCAGAGATAAATCCACACACCTATGGACACCTTATCTTTGACAAAGGAGGCAAGAATATACAATGGAGTAAAGACAATCTCTTTAACAAGTGGTCCTGGGAAAACTGGTCAACCACTTATAGAAGAATAAAACTAGATCACTTTCTAACACCACACACAAAAATAAACTCAAATGGATTAAAGATCTAAACTTAAGACCAGAAACTATAAAAATGGGCCTATTTCTAAACATACTTCTATTCCATTTAACTGGACCACATCTAAGACAAGCTGAATAATAGATACAAATCATTCAATTCCCACTTCATAGTTCCTCTTTTAGAAAACATTTCTGTTTTCTCCCAAAATGACTAGACTCTGATCAAATAATACTGCTTCCATTTACTGGGTGTGATTCCAAGCACTCACACATGTGTGCTCAGTTGTGTCCAACTCTTTGTGACTCCATGGACTGTAGCCCTCCAGGGTCCTCTGCCCATGTGATTTTTCAGGCCAGAATATTGAATATCATACCGAATATCATGCCAATACTGAGGAATACCATTTCCTTCTCCAGGACATCTTCTAGGCCTAGGGTTGGAACCCATGTCTCTTGAATCTCCTACATTGGCAGGTGAGTTTTTTATCACTAGCACCACGTGGGAAGCTTCAACTTAAGCGTAAGTTACATACCTCTCTACTTGGGTATTCTTATATATAAAATATTGGTATGAACAGAATATGCTGCACTTAAAGCAGCTAGAACACAGAAGGTTAAGTAAGCATCCAATGTGTGTCCACCATTGTCATCATTATTCTGTTGCCTGTGATTGATGCTATTTTGTTATGTGCATTTTGTATTAACTTTGAAGCTTTGTATTTAGTTTTAGTTCTACTGGTTACATTTATAATTGTATTAATGTTAAAATTTCATTACTTCATTAGTGATTTCAAGCAGTATCCATCAGTTCTCTCTTAATTGGTCATATGTTTATTGAATAGCAAAGATGAGTGAGCACTCTTCTAGGCTACATTCAGATTTTCATTCATTTTAGGATTTCTTTTTCATTTCTGTGCATACTTTATCTAGCTTTGACCATTTGCTATTTTCCCAGTGGTATTAACCTCATACGGTTTCTGTATGCCCTCTATGTCTTTGTGTGTGTGTGTGTGTGTGTGTGTGTGTGTGTGTGTGTGTGCTAGTAGCTCAGTCCCGTCCAACTCTTTGTTACCAAATGGACAGTAGCCTGCTAGGCTCCTCTGTCTATGGGATTCTCCAGGCAAGAATAATGGAGTGGGTAGCCATTCCTTTCTCCAGGGGATCTTCCTGACCCAGGAATTAAACCCAGGCAGATTCTTCACCATCTGAGCCAATAGGGAAGCCCCCTATGTCTTTATTTATTGTTGTTGTTCAGTTGCCCAGTCATGCCTGACTCTTTGTAACCCCATGGACTGAAGCATGCCAGGCCTTGCTGTCTCTTCTGTGCTTATACTTATCTGTAGTTGATTTGTTTTTGTGTTTATCTTAGGTATTTGTTCTATTCACACAACAAATACTATACCTATCATGTGCCATCCAGATGACTTTTCATGAAGGTGAAGTCGCTCAGTCGTGTCCGACTCTTTGCAGCCCCGTGGACTGTAACCTACTAGTCTTCTCCGTCCATGGGATTCTCCAGGCAAGAATACTGGAGTGGATTGCCATTTCCTTCTCCAATAAGTATCTATTTTTCTTCCTAAGTCTTAATTATTTATTAGTTTGGAAAGACAGTTGGTTTAGTTCTTATCCTATTTTTAATAGGCATAATTACTTTTTTTGCTTCTGTCATAGCTCAGTCAGTAAAGAATCTGCCTACAATGCAGGAGACCCAGGTTCGATTCCTGGGTCAGGAAGATCCCCTGGAGAAGGAAATGGCAACTCACTCCAATATTCTGGCCTGGAGAATTCCATGGACAGAGGAGCCCTGTAAGCTACAGTCTATGGAGTTGCAAAAGTAGGACATGACTTAGTGACTAAACCACAACCACCACAATTACTTTTTTTTAATTAATTTCTTCTTTTTCAACATTTTTAAATTTTTCTTTCATTTGACTTCATATGACTAAAATTTCTATTACAAACAAAATATTGTCCTTTCTTCTCTTTCAGAAAATTTTTATTGTGAAATGGTTTTCTCATATATCTATTTTTCATATGCATGTTATGTTTCTTTGCTTTTCTTTGTATAGTTGTGCCTACCTCCTATGCAATTTCTTTTTATACATATCACATTTAACGAGGGTATCTCAAGTTCAACTTTCTATTCACTCTTTGTGTGATGTAGATAAATTTCTCCTGAGTCTTCTCCAAATTTAACTGAAACATATCCATCTTCCTCTCAGAAAACCTGATTTGAATTCAAGTGGTTTGCCTTCTGTATCGTTGTTGGTAGCTGCGGTCATTTTCTACCTGGAGGAGGGAGGTTGTTTTGGGAGCTGGTCTCCAGAAGTGGTCATAAGAACCCAGGACCCAAAGTCCCAGTTTCTGCTTTTCTCTTGTGACCTGGTCCCAGGTTCACTCCACCTACTCAAGGGCGTAGCCCACTTGTGTTGGAGAGGGGTGAGTACCAGGTTCATATAATTCTCCCCAACGTGTGACTGGAAACTTTGCACCAAAAATGACAAGCTCTTTATCGATCCCCAAAGCCTCCCCATCTTTACTTCTCCGAGTGGGAAATGGAAAGAGAAAGTCACAGGTTTGGGTGCAGTGGGCTACTCTGCTGACTCAGAGAGTGAAGAGTCCCTCGTTGGGAAGATCCCCTGCAGAAGGGAGCGGCTACCCACTCCAGTATTCTTGCCTGGAGAATTCCATGGACAGAGGAGCCTGGAGGGCTACAGTCCCTGGGGTCACAAAGACTGAACAACTGAGCACACTTTTCACTTAGGCCCAGTTATCTTGCAGTGAGTGAAGAGAAAGGGTTTCAGAAAGATGTTTTGTGGCCCTTTGCCCCTGAGCCATAGGCCTCCTGCCAACACCTTCTGCTGAGTGCTTTTGTATCACTGGATGCAATTAATTATGGTCAATTACAGTGATGCACATCCCTTCTTCTCTTTCCCACAAACCTATTTAAAAAAAAAAGTCTGTAGTGGTTTTTCCCTCAGGGCTTTGAGGTGGTAAAAAGGTTTCAGATTCTCCAAGTGTCAGTTAATAATCAAATCTCCCCCAAGGGTTCCCAGATTTAGCAAATAAAAATACGTGACCCAGTTAAATTTGAATTTCGGGTAAATAACAAATATGTTTCAAATATAACAATGCTTGTTGCAGACTGAATTGCATGACCCTAAATTCACAGAAAGGGAAAGTGTTATTTGCTCAGTCATGTGCGACTCTTTGCAATCCCATGGATTGTAGCCCACCAGGCTCCTCTGTCCGTGGAATTCTCCAAGCAAGACTACTGGAATGGGTAGCCATTCTCTCCTCCAGGGGATCTTCCCAAACCAGGGATAGAACCTAGGGTTCCCACACTGCAGGCAGATGCTTTACCGTCAGAGCTACCATGCTGAGTCCTCACCTCAGAATGGGACCTTGTTTGGAAACAGGGTCACTGCAGATGCAATTGGTTAAGATGAGGCCAGACTGAAGGAGGGTAGCCCCTAATCCTATAGGACGGTGTTTAGTCAGTCATGTCCAGTTATTTGTGATCCCATGGAGTGCAACCTGCCAGGCTCCTCTGTCCATGGAATTCTCCAGGCAAGAATACTGGAGTGGGTTGCCCTTTCCCTCTCCAGGGGATCTTCCTGACACAGGGCTTGAACCTGCATCTCTTGTGTCTCCTCCTTTGGTAGGTGTAATCTTTACCCACTGTACCACCTGGGCTTCTTCCCTGGCTTTTCAGAGCCCCAGATGTTCCTTATCTTGTTGCTGCATCACCCCAGCCTTCCATGCTGTTCTCCTCCTGTGTGTGGCTGTATCCACATTCCCCCTTGCATAAGGACCCAGACATGACACTTTGACCTCTGACTCCTGGAACTCTGTAACTGTCAGAGGATAAATCTCTGTTGCTTAGACAACATAGACTGGGATGCTTTGTTAGGGCAGCCTTGGAAACCAACGTGATATCCCATGCATCCCTGGGGAAATACTTAGATTGAAAGAGAATCCATTGTTTATCTGTAATTCACATTTAACAGGCACATTTAACAAATGCAGCCTGCATTTATATCAGCTTTATCTGGCCTCTCAACCCAAAACTGGTCTCCTTATCCCCAAATACAGTAGGAATGGTGACGGCAATGTCTATATCCTGGAGATTTTTCAAAACTTTGCCCACTCAACACCCCTGACCCTTCTGCCTGGGGCGGGAGCGAAAGCTGGTGTCAGGATGCTCCCTGAGACGGATTCTCCCCTCTCCTGAAGAGGACCCAGGTTGATGGAGGCATCCATTCCCTCCTGCCTCGTTGTTTGTTAGTTTCTGGCCCTGTAACATCGCTGAGCTTCACTTAGTGCATCAATGCTTGGAGGAAAGAGGTTTTGGACCCAGCCCCACTGAGCCATCTAACCCCAGCTCTCATCTCCGATTTAATTTCTCTGTAGCAATAGTGTTAGTCACTCGGTCATGTCTGACTCTTTGTGACCCCATGGACTGTACCTCTGTCCATAGAATTCTCCAGGCAAGAATACTAGAGTGGGTAGATATTACATTCGCCAGGGGACCTTCCTGACCCAGAAATCAAACCCAAGTCTCCTGAATTGCAGGTAGATTCTTTACCATCTGAGCCACCAGGGAAGCCCTAATTTCACTGCAGTGTTAGTAAAATTTAAGAAGCATCTGTACTCATGCACAGTTAGAGCTGAGCTCTGGTTGCATTATTTTAGTGTGTGTGTGTGTGTATGTTTTAATGCCACCAGCCATGTTTATCCAGGTAGGGGATGGGGATGCCAATCCCCTAAGTGCACAAACTTCGGTGAGAAGTGACCAGGTTCATTACTTGCAGGGGGTAAATTCCCAAAAGGTAATCATCACACATCAAGAAACATTGATAAGAACCATCCTTTCTTACAGGACTTGCCACATTCCCCTTATATGAGCACCAGAATGCTCTAGACAGTCTGGAGCTTCAAGGTGAGGCATTATGCCAACAGGTAAGGGTAGCAGAGTCCAACATTTATGTAGCCCTTCCATGTGCCAAGTACTACTCTAAGTGTCTTATACGTTTACTTTCTTTTTTATAATTTGTTTATTCTTTGCTGTGCTGGGTCTTCATTGGTGCACGTGGGTTTTCTCAAGTTGCAGTGAGTAGGGCTTCTCTCTAGTTGCGGTACACAGACTTCTCATTGCCGTGGCTTCCCTCGTTGTGGAACATGGGATCTAGGGCCCACGGGCTTTAGTAGCTGTAGAATGTGGACTCAGCAGGTGTGGCCCCCGGGCTCTAGACCACAGGCTTAGTAGCTGTGGTGCACGGGCTTAGTTGCTCAGCAGCGTGTGGGATCTTCCCAAATCAGAGATCGAACCCATGTCCTCTGCATTGACAGGCAGATTCTTTACTACTGTGCCACCAGGAAAGCCCTACATTTATTCTTTTAATCATCACAACAGTCCTACAAGATAACATTATTATTAACCTTCTTTTAAAGATGGGAGGCTTGAGACAGAGATTCAGGAACTTCTGTTAAGTTGTTCTTAGTGATGTAACAGGATTTGAAGTCAAGCACAGCAGGGACTCCAGGATCCCAGCTCCCTAACTAGGCTGTGATGTCTCCTGAGTAATTTGGGGTCTTACATCTGTACACAAAATAACCTAAGTGTCTCTGATCACAGCTGCCACTCATCTACCTCAAGTGGGACTTGAGCCCATTCAGTGGATAATTATGGAACTCTGTCCAGCACACCAAAAAATCAGCCTAGGAAGACTTCCAAGTGGTTTCTGCCATCCATCTGCATTTCTTATGTAAGAAACCAGAGGTTTCAGCTTAAATCTGCATCATGTACCATTTATACAAAATACTTGCATTAATACAACAGAGTTGGAAAAATGGCAAAATAGGAGAAGATCATACTACAAATTTGCTACCACCTACCTGTGTGAGTGTGGTATGGGAAAGATTTATCTTTCCCCTGCCACCATTTGGGCTGCTTGGAAGAAAAGGGCACTGAAGAACAGAGGGCTCTGTTTTATCATCTTTTGGATGGATTGCCTGTCTTACTTGGAAAGACTGAGCTTAGAAAATGTTCTTTAGATTTGCAAAAATGAAACACTGGCTTCCATCTTCAAACATTAATGTCACAGGCTGAAACAAGAGACACACAGTAGATTTCTTTTTCTCTTTGAAGGGAGATTAAAGAGCCAAGGGCAGCAAAGAAAAAGAGAACAAAGAAAACTCCAAGCGCATGACTTGAGTTTATAACAACTTGGTTTTCCTGTGTATTCACAAGAAGCCCTTCAATATGGAACCACCTTCCCAAGGTAACCAGGAGGAGAGTATCAATCACCTTCCAACTGCTATGCTGAAAGAAATTTGGAGATGACTAAGGGCTGAGAATGCTAATTGGAACAGCAAGCCAGGTAACCTGTTTCCAGCACCTTGTGGTCATTTAAGAGTTTCACCCATTTTTTGATCGGGTCATTTATTTTTCTGAAATTGAGCTGCATAAGTTGATTGTATATTTTTGAGATTAGTTGATTGTTAATTGCTTCATTTGCTATTATTTTCTCCCATTCAGAAGGCTGTCTTTTCACCTTGCTTATAGTTTCCTTTGTTGTGCAGAAGCTTTTAATTTTAATTAGATCCCATTTGTTTATTTTTGCTTTTATTTCCAGTATTCTGGGAGGTGGATCATACAGGATCCTGCTGTGATTTGTGTCAGAGAGTGTTTTGCCTATGCTCTCCTCTAGGATTTTTATAGTTTCTGGTCTTACATTTAGATCTTTAATCCATTTTGAGTTTATTTTTGTGTATGGTGTTAGAAATAGATCTAGTTTCATTCTTTTACAAATGGTTGACCAGTTTTCCCAGGACCACTTGTTAAAGAGATTGTCTTTAATTCATTGTATATTCTTGCCTCTTTTGTCGAAGATAAGGTGTCCATAGGTGTGTGGATTTATCTCTGGGCTTTCTATTTTGTTCCATTGATCTATATTTCTGTCTTTGTGCCAGTACCATACTATCTTGATGCAGCTGAATTCTAGAAACATAAATGACCCAATCAAAAAATGGGCCAAAGAACTAAATAGACATTTCTCCAAAGAAGACATACGGATGGCTAACAAACACATGAAAAGATGCTCAACATCACTCATTATCAGAGAAATGCAAATCAAAACCACAATGAGGTACCATTTCACACCAGTCAGAATGGCTGTGATCCAAAAGTAAACAAGCAATAAATGCTGGAGAGGATGTGGAGAAAAGGGAACCCTCTTACACTGTTGGTGGGAATGCAAACTAGTACAGCCACTATGGAAAACAGTGTGGAGATTCCTTAAAAAATTGGAAATAGAACAGCCATACGACCCAGCAATCCCACTGCTGGGCAGAAACACTGAGGAAACCAGAATTGAAAAAATGATAATTTTGTACTCACTTATTCAGGAATTCCTCTTGAAAGTGAAGAAAAATAGGATTTAATTATGATAGAAAAATGCAAAACATTTATTTATTTGGTTGGTGGACTGTTTATTTATAGTTCTGTTATCCACATCTTCTAAATATCTATTAGAAATACTGAACTAATCCTGCACCTAACTTAAACAGAAAGTAAACGATCCCATTCTTGTCTATCTTAAACACATTGCAAGCCACTGTGAGCTTTTTAGGTGAACTGATATTTGACTTGAAGAATAATCAGTTTTCTATTATGTAAATATTTTTATAGGAAAAAAAGAAAAAAGAAAAGATCAAGTCATATCTATTGATTCCCTAGAACATCAAATAATTTTCCTGGAACATAATATGGTTATATTTCTTTCTCCATGGTGGTCTTCTTTCATACATACACACAACACATACACATACTCTAATCTCTAAAAAACCAAGTCAGGTTGGCTTTCATGTGATGTAGATCATCCATTACAACAGGCCACAGCTATCCCCTCTTTTATCTCAAGACAAGAGATCCTTAAAGTATTATAGCTACTGGTTTGGGTCTTGAAAAGGCATAACAACAAAACAGCAAAAAATAAATAAATAAATAAATAAATAAAACAAAAGGGAAGAAAAAGAAAAACAGAAAAAGAGAATTCTGACCACTTGAATATTTGTATTCAAGCTTGCTTGTTTAGGGAACCTAATACATATGTTCCTGAACTTATGAGTAAAAATGTGAAGCAGAGCTGGAAATAGTCACTATTAAAATTAAAGATAATTCTATTTTTAAAAACCTGATAGCTAGAACACAGTTTACCATTTTAAAAAGACTAAGATTGCTTGTTTGTTTTTTT
>SJYC01137269.1:0-29700 GCA_006408675.1 Madoqua kirkii
TGTGAGACACCAAAAGAGACACAGATGTATAGAACGGACTTTTGGACTCTGTGGGAGAGGAAGAGGGTGGGATGACTTGGGAGAAGGGCATTGAAACATGTATACTATCATGTAAGAAACGAAGCGCCAGTCTATGTTCGATACAGGATACAGGATGCTTGGGGCTGGTGCACAGGGATGATCCAGAGAGATGATGTAGGGTGGGAGGTGGGAAGGGGGTTCATGATTTGGAACTCGTGTACACCCATGGCTGATTCATGTCAATGTATGGCAAAACCAATACAGTATTGTAAAGCAAAATAAAGTAAAAATAAAAATTAAAAAAAAAAAAAAGAGTTTCACCCAGAGGAGGACATAACAAGCAACTGGTAAAGAGATGACTTTCATGATCCCAAAGAAGGAGCAAATCTCCTACTTTAAGGAATGAGTTCCAGGAGCCTGTATTTAGGTTCTGACCTACACAGTGAAGACTTTTCCCAAAAATGATTGTGTTGAATTTGACAAATAGGCACAGTCCAAAGGAACATTGTTTAGGTCGACTAGTCTAACTGCTTCTTTGTAGCAACAATTCATTTTTATGTCTTAACATTTCAGGCACTAAAAAGCCAAATATGTGGAAAGTGATGGGCTGATTTGTGTCCTTCCTTCAAATGTATGTGTTGAAGTCCTGACCTCTGCCTTCACCCCCTCCTACCCCCCACCTAGTGCCTTAGAATGTAACTTTTTGAAGACACAGCCTTTAAAGAGGCGATTAAAATGAGCTCACTGGCTGGGCCTTAATCCAATATGACTGGTGTCATTACAAAGAGATTAGGACCCAAACACACAGAGAGATGACCAGGTGAGGACATGGGGAAGACGGCCACCTGTAAGACCAAGATGGAGGCCTCAGGAGAAACCACCTTTGCCAATGTTTTGATCTCAGTCTCCCAGCCTCCAGAAATGTGAATCAGTAGGCTTCTGTCATTTAAGTCACCGAGTCTGTGGCACTCTGTTATGGCATCCCTAGCAAACTAATACCTGGAATTTATATATATCGAATTGAATTGTGCTGGAGAAGAATCTTGAGAGTCCCCTGGAATACAAGGAGATCATACCAGTCAAGCCTAAAGGAAATCAACCCTGACTGTTCATTGGAAGACTGATGCAGAAGTTGAAACTCCAATACTTTGGTCACCTGATGTGAAGAGCTGACTCACTGGAAAAGACCCTGATGCTGGGAAAGACCTAAGGCAAAAGCACAAGGGGGTGGCAGAGGATGAGATGGTTAGATAGCATCACCAACTCAATGGACCTGGATCTAAGCAATTCCAGGACATAGTGAAATACAGGGAAGCCTGGCGTGCTACAGTCCATGAGGTTACAGAGTCAGACATGACTTAGTGACTGAGCAACAACAACATATTCTAAACAATATACAATATTGAGCAGCAACAACAACAATATATACTAAAGGTGCTATACAATATTGGTATATTTCTGAGGTCACATTTAAATGATCCATTTACTTAAATTCTGCAAAAACAAAATAGGTTGTTAAACACTTATGCCTTGAGTTATTATCAGGGTTTAAAAATCACTCAGTAGAGGCACTTTTCACTTATTTTATACAGTGCATTCTGGTTGATAATCCAGGTAGGTCATGCAATAAGGTTATGACCTCAAGCCCAAACACTGCAGCCATAAACCCATCTGCCTTCATGGAGCACACATACAAAGTTCAGACCACAGAGCTCATGATCTAAACCCCTAAGGGAGGTAGCCAGTTGGTGGTTTTATTGGGATTGTTCCCCATCCTCCAGAAAAACAGTGCAACCAAATTAGGGTAAGAAAAAAAGAAGGAATGAAAATGAGCCTCAGAGAAAGCCCAAATCAGTAACAGTAGTGAAGGGGTCAGAGACTGCTGAGACTCCTACACTGATTCCCGTCTGAGTCAGGAAGCTAATCTACCCAAAGTCTGGGGTTGACTCACCACATAAGAGGGGTGGTCACTGCCTTTTCCAGTTCTGACCAGGAACAGCATATGCAATTGTAGTAATGCATGCAGCAATATAAGGCTTCCCTGATGGCTCAGTGGTAAAGAATTTACCTGCTAAAGCAGGAGAAGCAGGCTTGATCCCTGGGTCAGGAAGATTCCCTGGAGAAGGAAATGGCAACCACTCCAGTATTCTGGTCTAAGAAATCCCATGGCAGAGGAGCCTGGCAGGTTATAGTCCATGGGGTCGCAAGAGTCAGACGTGACTTAGTGACCTAACCACCATTCATTCTAGACAAGTGTGTGTCATGGCATATTTTATTAATTTGATGATTTGGTTACTCAAAGTACACCATTTAGTCCTCTAGTTCATGAAGTCTCACTACACAGAAAGATACTTTCTAACCAAATGGAATGATTCTGCACTAAAAATTTTAAGGGGAGTAGAGGACAATACAATTACAGCAGAAATACAGTTACATTGTGTGTGGGCTACATTGTGTTAGTCACTCAGTTCAGTTCAGTTCAGTTCAATCCTCAGTCCAGTCCAACTCTTTGCGACCCCATGAATCACAGCACGCCAGGCCTCCCTGTCCATCACCAACTCCCAGAGTTCACTCAAACTCACGTCCATCGAGTCAGTGATGCCATCCAGCCATCTCATCCTCTGTCGACCCCTTCTTCTCCTGCCCCCAATCCCTCCCAGCATCAAAGTCTTTTCCAATGAGTCAACTCTTCTCATGAGGTTGCCAAAGTACTGGAGTTTCAGCTTCAGCATCATTCCTTCCAAAGAAATCCCAGGGTTGATCTCCTTCAGAATGGACTGGTTGGATCTCCTTGCAGTCCAAGGGACTCTCAAGAGTCTTCTCCAACACCACAGTTCAAACGCATCAATTCTTCGGCGCTCAGCCTTCTTCACAGTCCAACTCTCACATCCATACATGACCACAGGAAAAACCATAGCCTTGACTAGACGGACCTTAGTCGGCAAAGTAATGTCTCTGCTTTTGAATATGCTGTCTAGGTTGGTCATAACTTTTCTTTCAAGGATTAAGTGTCTTTTAATTTTATAGCTGCAGTCACCATCTGCAGTTGTGCCCAACTCTTTGCCACCCCATGGACTGTAACTCACCAGGCTCCTCTGTCCATGGAATGTCCCATGCAAGACTACTGAAGTGGGTGGCCATTTCCTACATGAAGGAATCTTCCCAAGCAGTGATCACACCTGGGTCTCCTACACTTCAGGCAGATTCTTTACCATCTGAGCCACTAGGGAAGCCTGTGAGCTATAGCAGGGCAACACAATTTGCTTTGAGCCACAAACATCAACTATTTTTGGAGAAGTGCAAAGCTGTAAATAGGAGCCTACTTCACACTTTGGAGAAGTCTGCAGGAAATCTGCATTTGAGAACCTGCCCAGCTGATTGTGTCCTGTCTCCCAGAAGCTGAGATCAACTGTAAGAGAATGCTCTTGTGCAGAAATCTTGAGGGGCTGTAAGTGAAGAAATAACTGGACCCACCCCTGAGCCTCCCCTGAGCTCACTGGAATTTCTCACAGAAAACTGTTTTCTTTGTCCAACCTGTTTTTTGGGTTTATAAAGATGTCTGAAATAAGACGCAGGTATGGCTTCTGCAGGGCAGTACTCTAATTAGAAGACTATTACTAATAGAAAAGACTTTACTGACAGAAAACAAAAAATACTGTAAGTAAATGATTTACAGTGGAGCGTGTGTGCTCTGTTGTGTCTGATTCCTCAAACTGCTGAGTCACTGGGGAAATGATATAGAGAAGTAATGCTTTTGTATGTTTGATACCACACTTAGGGCAGAAAGCGAAGAGCTAAAGAGCCTCTTTATGACAGTGAAAGAGGAGAGTGAAAAGTCGGCTTAAAACTCAACATGCAAAAAGCTATGATCATAGCATCCAATCCCATCACTTCACAGCAAATAGATGGGGAAACAACGACAGACTTTATTTTCTAGGGCTCCAAAATCACTGCAGATGGTGACTGCAGCCACGAAATTGAAAGACGCTTGCCCCTTGGAAGAAAAGCTATGACAAACCTAGACAGTATATTAAAAAGCAGAGATATTACCTTGCCAACAAAGTTAAATCTATGGTTTGACTATAGTCATGTATGGATGTGAGATCTGGACCATTAAGAAGGCTGAGTGCCGAAGAATTTATGCTTTTGAATTATGGTGCTGGAGAAGACTCTTGAGAATCCCTTGTACTGCAAGGAGATCAAACCAGTCCATCCTAAAGGAATCAACCCTGAATAGTCTTTGGAAGGACTGATGCTGAAACTGAAGCTCCAGTACTTTGGCCATCTGATGTGAAGAGCTGACTCATTGGAAAAGACCCTGATGCTGGGAAAGATTGAAGGCAGGAGAAGGGGACGGCAGGATATAAGATGGCTGGATGGCATCACCATCTCAATGGACATGAGTTTGAGCAAGCTCCAAGAGACTGTGAAGGAGAAGGAAGCCTGGTGTGTTGCAGTCCATGGGGCTGCAAAAAGTCTGACATGACTGAATGACTGAACAACATGATCTAGTTTTCCCCAAACTCTGGGGTATGGCATCTGAGACACCCAGAAAAAAAAAAACAACAACCCAGACTTAGAGTCCTTACATTCATTCATTCACTCACTTATTCAGTCATTAGCTATGCATTGACATGCCTATGTGACTCCAGGAGCAGCTCTGAGTATCAGGGACACAACAGTGAGAAAAGTAACATGTCTCTCTTCTCAGAAGTCATCATCTAGAAGGGTGGGGACAGTCATCTCACCAAAGCCTCATACGAAACAGTGCTCCTGGTGTGTCTCTTCTCTCCCCACATTTCTATCTGTGTCTTCCATGGAGGTGTTATTCTGTCCTTATGGCTGATATAAGATTATTTCATCTAAGAAAATCACTTAGATAAAAATTTCACAAGTAAAGTTACAATATCTACATGCTCTGAGTCCTCACTCCCTATAATGAGATCCATGAGCTGGTGGCATCAGAGTCACTTGGGAGCTTCCTGGAAATATAGGGTCTTGAGCCAACCCTGGCCGAATGAATTCAGAACCTGCACTTCAACACAAGCCCCAGGCAATCTGTATGAACATTTAATTTAGAGAAGAACTGCTCTAAGATGCTTTTCCTAAAGTGCATTCCAGACAACATTGCATATTTAACCTTCACACAAAATGAAAAATTAGAAATTATTGCTCTCATTTCTCAAATTTGGAATCCGAAATGAAGTAAAAGTCACTCATTATGTCTGACTCTGCCACCCCATGAACTGCAGCCCACCAGGCTCCTCTGTCCTCCGATTCTCCAGGCAAGAATACCGGAGTGGGTTGCCATTCCTTTCTCTAAGCAATCTTCCTGACTCAGGGATCGAACCCGGATCTCCTGCACTGCAGGCAGATACTTTACCACTGAGCCACCAGGGAAGTCTTAGAATCTGAAGTTATGTGATTTTCCCAAGATTTCACAGCTAAAAACTTACCAACTGGGATTAGAACCTGGAGTTCTAATCAAGCAGACTGTGTTTCTAGGAAGTTCCCAAGTGACTCTGATGCTGCCAGTTTTGATTCCAAAGCCCACTGACTCAGTTAGAACCTTGCACCAGTATTTTAAACATATGTGATCACTGACCTTCCCCCAACATAGGCAAAGCATCTTTCTATTTTGTAAAGGTCATATAGGACTAGTCCATTAAATGATTGGGAAAGTCTTTGATAAAAACCCAATACTTCCCAAAGTATGTCAAATCGCTTGTTGTTGTTCAGTTTCCAGTTGTGTCTGACTCTTCGCAACCCCATAGGGTACATGCTGCTGTGTACCCCATGACGGCGGCATGCCAGGCTTCCCTGTCCCTTACCATCTCCCGGAGTTTGCCCAAGTTCATGTCCATTGCATTGGTGATGCCATCCAACCTTCTCAATCTCTGGTCACCCTCTTCCCCTTTTGCCTTCAATCTTTCCCAGCATCAGGGTGTTTTCTAATGAGTCAGTTCTTTGCATCAAGTGACCAAAATATTAGAGCTTCAGCTTTAGCATCAGTCCTTCCAATGAGTACTCAGGGTTATATCCTTTCAGATTGACTGATTACCCCTACTGCAGGCAAAGAAGCCCCTAGTGGGGTGAGGTCAGTGTATCATCAAATGTGATGTCCTATTTTTAATGAGTGGGACTTTCCCAGCAGTCCAGTGGTTAAGACTCCATGCTCCCAATGCAGGGGGGACAGGTTTGGATTCCTTGTTAAAGACAGATCCCACATGCTACCCAGTGCAGCCAAAAAGAGAAAAACACACTCTAAATGGGTGCCTTGCCTTTCAGCAACTCAGTGGGTCACAAAACAATTTAAGGGTTTCCTTCGGACCTGGGACATCAGTGGTGGTTGTGGTTTAGTATCTAAGTTGTATCCAACTCTTTTGTAACCCCATGGACTGTAGTCAGCCAGGCTTCTCTCTCCATAGCATTTCTCAAGCAAGAATACTGGAGTTGGTTGCCATTTCCTCCTTCAGGGGATCTTCCCTACCCAAGGACTGAACCCAGGTCTCCTGGACTGGCAGATTCTGAGCCACTGAGCCACCTGGGCAGCCTAGAATATCAGTCACACCCATTCAAAGTATCTTTCTCTATACTGACATGCCACTACCATATATAACATAATAATCACATGTGGCCTAGTCCAGACACACAGTGGACTTCTGAACTCTTCTACCATCATCGCTAAATAGCTACTACAAATGGATCTAATTTTGCTCATATCAGGCTTGCAACTTATACTTTATATATACCATTTCTCAAGTGAAGAGTCAAGCACCTTATAGTGTCAAAATGCTTGGGTTATCTTGTATTGTTTAAAATTATATGGTGGCCCCTCACAGAATCCATTCATTCATGGTTTATGCATATGCATTCAGTCTTATTCATCCATCCATACCTGTTTGAGTTCCTACTATCTGTCAAGAAGCAATTCAATGTAATATGAGGCACTTCACATTTACAATTATGATCTACTCAACCTAAAATTATTATCTCCTCAACCCAGGTCTCCCACATTGCAGGCAGATTCTTTACCAGCTGAGCCACCAGGGAAGCCCAAGAATACTGGAGTGGGTAGCCTATCCCTTCTCAGCGGATCTCCCTGACCCAGGAATCAAACTGAGGTCTCCCACATTGCAGGTGGATTCTTTACCAGCTAAGCCACCAAGGAAGCCCAGATAACCTATAATCACTTAACACTCAATGATGCCTTTCAAGCAGAGAAGGAAATGGCAACCCACTCCAGTACTATTGCCTGGAAAATCCCACGGACAGAGGAGCCTGGTAAGCTACAGTCTATGGGGTCACAAAAAGTTGGACACGATTGAGCGACTTCACTTTTCACTTATGATAGAATATGGTATCCATGACGAGACTTAGAAGAATGGAAAGATCAGAATTCAAGGTCAAGTCCAGAATATATGGGGGAAAATAGCACTATAATATTCATTTTCTCCACGCCCTCCACAAGTTTATGCTGAGGAGATGTGTTTAAAATGATCATTGACAGCAAACTTGAAGTAGGAGAAGAAATCATAGAAAAATAGACATTATGGCATGGAAGCAGGCGTGAAGACCCCTCTGCCGACTGACAGAGGTGACTCCGAGGAAAGGATTTGTCTTCCCCTCCAGGAAACTCTGCCTCTGTGTATAACACCCAAGCAAATTAACACCAGAATCAAAAATGCCTCTCACTTCTTCACCTCCCTTCCAAGAATTCCTTAAATGTTCACAATTACCGAAATGTGTTTAGTTCTGAAATGAGTACACGCTCTTCACTGAGAAAACATTGGTACACAAACGCCTCTCAAATTTTTCAGAATCTATATTTCTATGTTCTGAGTGAAGTAAGTCAGAAAGCGAAAAATAAGTATCATATATTGATGCATATATATAGAATCTAGAGAAATGGTACTGATGAACAGATTTCCAGGGCAGGAAGAGAAATGTAGACATAGAGCATGGACTTGTGGATACGGGGGAAGAAGGAAAGGATGGGACAAATGAGAGGGCAGCATTGAAATATACACACTACCATGCGTGAAATAGCCAGCCAGTGGGGAAGCTGCTGTACTGCACAGGGAGCTCAGCTCAGTGCTCTGTGATGACCTAGAGGGGTAGGAGGCGAGAGTAGGGGAAGAAGCTTGAGAGCAAGGGAGTACATGTGTACATACAGCTGATTCATGTTGTTGTATGAAACTAACAGCAGAAACTAACACAGCAGAAGCTAACACAGCAGAAACTAACACAATATTGTAAAGTAATTATCCTCCAATTTAAAATTTTTAAATAATAAATAAATGTCTAATCTACACATATTTCTTTTTCATCTAGAAGGACATTAGGAGAATTCAGTTAGGGACATGACCCTGCTTATCCTAATTTACCTTGTAAATAAATTTGACTCTTTAGTTAAAGTGTAACTTTGATTTTTGACACAAAGAATTTATAGCTTCACTACAGGAGGTACTGAATCTCCCTAATCCCAGGAAACATGGAAGTACAGTCACAGGCCCCCAGAACCTAAGACATCTTTTACCAGATTGCTCTATTTCTTCAATTTCATTTTGAGTTTGAATCACTGGTTACTGTCTCAACTTGCCCTAGAGCTAGGAACATTAAGTAAATTTCTGGCAAACTTCAGTGTTCCACCAATTTTGAGTGGTTTGGATCCATAATATCTTAACTCCTCAGAGAATACCATGTGTGGGCTGTGTTTAATATAATAACTTCTACTGTAAAAACATATAGAGGTGTTTATGCTGATATAAATCTACAGCCACAATCTAAGTTTTAATTTAACCCAGATTAATAGAAGTACATGTATTCAATCAAAAATTAATTTAGCAGTTTACCTATTTTACAGTATTTATGGTATAATGTAATAATTAAGAGGGCTTCCCTGGTGGCCCATTAGTAAAGAATCTACCCTCCAAAGCAGGAGAAATGAATTCGATCCCTGGGGTGGGGATCGAAGGAAGGTTTCCATTTCCTTCCTGGAACCCACTCCAATTTCTTGCCTGGGAAATCCCACAGACAGAGGAGCCTGGGAAACTAAAGTCCATGGGATTGCAAAAGAATCAGACATGACTTATTGACTAAACAACAATTAAATAGTGCCATAGTTTTATATTTAACACTTAAAGAATGGTTTCCTACTTAGCAATCATAGTCCAAGTCAAGAATTTCTATTAGAAAAATATTAATATGCTAATGTCATTGCTTCATACATAGTTGGCACTCATGAAAGTTGAAATAATGATAAAATATTGATAAGGACTTGGAAAATGTATTTTTCTATAAATACTTCATCCTATCCTTTGGGATAATTAGAAAATACTATACACTCATCTGTTGGAAGGCTGCTGGCAGAAGAGATATTTTGATGATATGTTGAGAAGATAAAATGAAACCAGAGAATCATTAAAATGATCAGGAAGAGGAGGAAAAATAGCTAACAGCTAAAAACAAAAGACAAACTGAGAGAAAAATGAATCACACTTTAGAAGAAACCTCAAAGTTTTCTTTGGCTCCAAAGGAAAACTGACACTGATGGAGTGATTGTCTGAGTTGGACAATAAATCAAGGTTAACACCTGCTCTAGAACCTAAGCATGCTAGATGAAACAAAGATAGTATTTAAGTATCTGTGCAGCTTTGTAAATAAGTGGGACAAAATTCCATAATCGTAGCAGCTGCTTCATTATGTCCTGATAAGCTGCCTAGGTAATTAAAATGTCACCATGATGCAGAAGAGTAGATTAATGTTTCTGCTCCATTTCTTAAAGTCAGATGTTCATTCTCAGCCTTGGTGCCGGGAGCCTGACCAAGCACGCACAGTTTGCATGGCTCCAATTGGTGCCTCCGCCAGTTCAGCATGAGCAGGTCTTGCGTGTACATACCAAGGAAGGCTGAGCCTTTGCTTTTAAAGTTCAGTACAGGAATGGATAATCCTTATTACTTCCCAATGTCTTTTTTTAAATTGACTAATTTTTATTGGCGTATAGTTGATTTACAATGTTGTGTTAGTTTCAGGTATACAGCAAAGTGATTCTGTTTATATATAATGTATACATATTCAGCATATATATGTATATATCATATATGCTTCCCAGGTGGTGTAGTGGTAAAGAATCTGCCTGCTAACACAGGAGATGCAAGAGACATGCGTTGTTCCCTAGGTTGGGAAGATCCCCTGGAGGAGGAAATGACAACCCACTCCATTATTCTTACCTGGAGAATCCCATGGACAAAGGAGCCTAACAGGCTGAAGTCCATGGGGTCACAAAGAATCAGACACGCACACACATTACATATTTTTTCTTTTTCAGGTTATTTTCTATTATAAGTTATTATGTTATTACACAATGTTGACTATATACAGTAGTAATACATGTATTTAATCCCAAGCTCCTAATTTAAAAGATTCATAAACCACTATCCTGAACTCATTGGAGTAGGAAATGGCACCTCATTCCAGTATTCTTGCCTGGAAAATTCCATGGGCATTGGAGCCTGGCAGGCCATGGTGCCAGAAAGAGTCAGACATGACTGCGCATCTAGAACTCAGAGAAGCCTCAGAGTTCTTATTTAACACTCCCCCAGTATGCACATGTTTACCTTTAGTGAGCTTATCATAGGTGACTTTTCTCATAGACTTGAATGAGAACTCCAGTTTTTCTTACACATGGAACCAATACTAGCCTTGATGACTTACTTGCTCTCTACAAGAGAATTACCTTCAGAATTCATCATCCTTCTATGGCTTGACATTTAAAGAAAATGCTATGGAATAAATTGGTTTAAATGATTTCCACTGAGGCTTTCTGATGCTTATATACATATCACCCTGTTATTCTGATCACTGGAATAGGAAATTGGGGTTGGTTGACTTTTGAAGAAAATAATCATGCATGGGTGTATGTATGTTTGCATGTACACATGTGAGTATGTGGTATCTTGTGCAATAAAGCACTGAAGAGGTCTGTGATGCTATAGGATATACTATAACAAAAAACTTAAGAATTTATAAAAATTTCTAATGACTATTCTATTCATATTTGTTATTTGCTCAGAACACACACTTCATGCTTCATGTAATGAGGAAAATATCTCTGTGGAAATACACTCCGCAGTGACTGCCTGATGGAAGCAAAGGCGTTTATGAACATTCACTCAGATGCATGGAGGGCAGGCTGGTTTATATCTATCTCCCAAGAGGTTCTAAAAAATTGAAGAGGAAAATAGATAACCTGCAATCCTCTGACAACATCCTCTTAAGTAGTCACATTGCCAAGAGTTATTTGCATAATCAATAGGATAATGAAACATCAAAATATATTGTTTTTGTTCTTAGAGTCAGGATACGATGAAATGGTTCTTGTCCTATTCCTAAAAGGCTATGAATGAATGTGCCTCCCTTCCCACTGTCTTACTCCCAAATACAGGCACCAGGGATGTGAACCACAGAACCGTAGGCATGGACTGACTTGACTCTCGATCAAGCCTCCCAAGACCATCCTGCCCCTCCATCCTCACAGCGCTCAAGTTGAGGGAACTGAAGAGTACCTCCTTCAACACCACCACTCAAAAAGGGGACATAGGTGCTCATTTCATTTGAGGCCCACTGGATTTTCTTTAGATTTCTAGAGGATTCTTATTTAATAGCTGTTAGATATTTAGATTCTTATTTAATAGCTGTTAGGCAAAGTAGTATCTCTGCTTTACAATATGCTATTCAGGTTGGTCATAACTTTCCTTCCAAGGAGTAAGCATCTTTTAATTTCATGGATGCAGCCACCATTTGCAGTGATTTTGGACCCCCCAAATATAAAGTCTGACACTGTTTCCACGTATCTCTCCATCTATTTCCCATGAAGTGATGGGACCAGATGCCATGATCTTTGTTTTTCTGAATGTTGAGCTTTAAGCCAATTTTTTCACTCTCCACTTTCACTTTCCTCAAGAGGCTTTTTAGTTCCTCTTCACTTTCTGCCATAAGGGTGGTGTCATCTGCATATCTGAGGTTATTGATATTTCTCCCAGCAATCTGGATTCCAGCTTGTGCTTCTTTCAGCCCAGCATTTCTCATGATGTACTCTGCACATAAGTTAAATAAGCAGGGTGACAATATACAGCCTTGATGTACTTCTTTTCCTATTTGGAACCAGTCTGTTGTTTCATGTCCAGTTGTAGCTGTTGCTTCCTGACCTACATATAGGTTTCTTAAGAGGCAGGTCAGGTGGTCTGGTATCCCCATCTCTCAGAATTTTCCACAGTTTATTGTGATCCACACAGTCAAAGGCTTTGGCATAGTCAATAAAGCAGAAATAGATGTTTTTTCTGGAACTCTCTTGCTTTTCCCATGATCCAACGGATGTTGGCAATTTGATCTCTGGTTCCTCCGCCTTTTCTAAATCCATCTTGAACATGTAGAAGTTCACGGTTCATGTATTGCTGAAGCCTGGCTTGGAGAATTTTGAGCATTACTTTACTAGTGTGTGAGATGAGTACAATTATGACCAACCTAGATAGCATATTGAAAAGCAGCAATAATACTTTGCCAACAAAGATCCATCTAGTCAAGGCTATGGTTTTTCCAGTGGTCATGTATGGATGTGAGAGTTGGACTCTGAAGAAAGCTGAGTGCCGAAGAATTGATGCTTTTAAACTGTGGTGTTAGAGAAGACTCTTAAGAGTCCCTTGGACTGCAAGGATATTCAACCAGTCCATTCTAAAGGAGATCAGTCCTGAATGTTCATTGGAAGGACTGATGCTGAAGCTGAAACTCCAATACTTTTGCCACCTCATGTGAAGAGTTGACTCATTGGAAAAGACTCTGATGCTGGGAGGGACTGGGGGCAGGAGGAGAAGGGGATGACAGAGGATGAGATGGCTGGATGGCATCACTAACTCAATGGACATGAATTTGAGTGAATTCTGGGAGTTGGTGATAGACAGGGAGGCCTGGCGAGCTGTGATTCATGGGGTTGAAAAAGTCAGACACGACTGAGCAACTGAACTGAACTGGTGTACTTAGATCGAGTTTCCCAGGTGGCTCAGTTGCAAAGAATCCACCTGCCAATGCAAGAGATGCAAGTTCAGTCCCTGAGTTGGAAAGATCCCCTGGAGAAGGAATTGGAAACCCACTCCACTATTCTTACTTGGTAAATCCCATGGACAGAGGAGTCTGGTGGGCTACAGTCCAAGGGGTTGCAAAGAGCTGGACACAACTGGGTAAATAAATAAAAGTATGTAGATCAGCCTGTGCTGTAGGCTGGATTGCGTCCCCTCAAAATCTTGTGTTGTAGTCCTAACCCTCAGAACGTGACCTTGTTTGGAAGCAGAATTGTTGCAGATGTAATTAGTTAAGACAAGGTCAGACTAAAGTGGGGTGGCCCCTAATCCAACATGACTGGTGTCCTTATACAAAGTGGACATGTGGACACAGAAACATGCACACAAGAAGTGCTCATTGTAATGATGAAGACAGAATCTATAGGCTGTAGGGGTGCGGGTCACTAAAGTCATCAGCAAAGCCCAGAGGCTGAGGCAGAGCTGGGACAGTCTTCCTCGAAGCCTCAGAAGGAGTCAGCCCTGCCCACATCTTGACCTCGGACTTCTGGCCTCCAGACTGTGAGAGAGTGAGTTTCTGTGTTCTCAGCTCCCAGTCTCTGGTGCTTTGCTGTGGCCGCCCTAGGACTCGTACACAGCATATATGCTCTCAGTTGATTTGATTGTGATATCATGTGCATGCCCAGTCCTATCCAACTCTTTGCAACTCCATGGACTGTAGCCCACCAGGATCCTCTGTCCATGGGATTCCCCAGTCAAGAATATTGGAATGGGTTGCCATGCCCTTTCCAGGGGATCTCTCCGATTCAGAGATCGAACTCATGTCTCTTATGTCTCCTGCAATGGCAGGTGGATTCTTTACTACTGAGCCACCTGGGAAGCCCTGTAATACAATAATTGTCTTTATTAGGCTGACCCATTACGACCCCTTATGACCCCTTATGGCTTTGTCCTCTCTCCTTCCTTATAAGTTTAAGAACAACAGTATCACTGTGGATAAAAATAGGTTCTTCACATAAATGAAGTTAGTGAAATACATTGACCTGGCAAAGACAAGTATTTCCTCCTGAAAAGTGATGACGATCTGCTAACAAAAGACCAATGTTTGCATGGAGTCAAAATTACTTGATGACAAAAACTGTGAATGAAGGAAGAATTGGTCTGCAATTAAAAATGTGGAAGTCACTTCTTTGGGTCTTGCTTAATAGAATATTGGTCAAATCTTATTCATTATTAAGCCTGTTCTAAACCAAAAGTATTTTATACAATTGTTGTTTAGTTCCTAAGTTGTGTGTAGCGTGCCAGGCTCTTCTGTCCATGGGATTCTCCCGGCAAGCATATAGGAACGGGTTGCCAGGCCCTTTTCCAGGGAATCTTCCCAACTCAGTGATCAAATCCACGTCTCTTATGTCTCCTGCATTGGTAGGCCAGTTTTTTAAAACCAGTGCTATCTGGAAAGCCAATATATATACATATATATATGCCAGCAAATTTGGAAAAGTCAGCTGTGGCCACAGGACTGAGAAAGGTCAATTTTCATTTCAATCCCAAAGAAAGGCAATGCTAAAGAATGTTCAAACTACCGCACAGTTGCATTCATCTCACATGCTACCAAAGTCAGGCTCAAAATTCTCCAAGTGAGGCTTCAACAGTATGTGAACTGATAACTTTCAGATGTTCAAGCTGGATTTAGAAAAGGCAGGAGAACCAGAGATCGAATGGCCAACATCTGTTTCATCACAGAAAAAACAAGAGAGTTCCAGAAAAACATCTACTTTTGCTTTATTGACTATGTCAAAGCCTTTGACTGTGTGAATCACAACAAACTGTGGAAAATTCTTAGCAACTTGGAAATACTGGACCACCTGACTTGCCTCTTGAGAAAGCTGTATGAAGGTCAAGAAGAAACAATTAGAACTGGACATGGAACGATGGACAGGTTCCAAATTGGGAAAGGGGTATGATTGCCAGGAGAAATATCAATAACCTTAGATATGCAGATGACACCAAACTTATGGCAGAAAGTAAAGAGGCATTAAAGAGCCTCCTGATATAAGTGAAAGAGGAGAGTGAAAGCTGACTTAAAACTCAACGTTCAAACAACTAAGATCATGGCATCTGGTCCCATCACTTCATGGAAAATAGATGGGGAAATAATGGAAACAGTGAGAGACTATTTTATTGGGCTCCAAAATGACTGCAGATGGTGACTGAAGCCTTGAAATTAAAAGATGCTTGCTCCTTGGAAGAAAAGCTATGACAAACAGTGTATTAAAAAGCAGAGACATGACTTTGCCAACAAAAATCCATCTAGTCAAAGCTATGGCTTTTCCAGTAGTCATGTATGGATGTGAGAGGTGAACTATAAAGAAAGCTGAGCACCAAAGATTTGATGCTTTTGAACTGTGGTGGTGGAGAAGATGCTTGAGAGTCCCCTTGAACTGCAAGGAGATCCAAACAGTCAATCCTAAAGGAAATCAGTCCTGAATATTGATTGGAAGGACTGATGGAGAAGCTAAAGCTCCAATACTTTGGCCACCTGATGCAAAGAACTGACTCATTGGAAAAGACCCTGGTGCTGGCAAAGACTGAAGGCAGGAGGAGAAGGGGATGACAGAGGATGAAATGGCTGGATAGCATTACCTACTTGATGGACATGAGTTTGAGCAAGTTCACAGAGTAGGTGATGGACAGGGAAGCCTGCAGTGTTGGAGTCCATGGGGCCACAAATAGACCCCATGGGACATGACTGAATGACTGAACTGACTGATATATATATCAGAGAAGGCGATGGCACTCCACTCCAGTACTCTTGCCTGGAAAATCCCATGGATGGAGGAACCTGGTAGACTGCAGTCCATGGGGTTGCTGAGAGTTGGACACGACTCAGTGACTTCACTTTCACTTTGCATTTTCATGCATTGGAGAAGGAAATGGCAACCCAGTCCAGTGTTCTTGCCTGGAGAATCCCAGGACAGGGAGCCTGGTGGGCTGCTGTCTATGGGGTCGGACAGAGTTGGACATGACTGAAGCGACTTATGTATCCACATATGTTTGTATGTGTGTTATGTATATACATTAATACAAATATATACAAACACGTGTGTATTGTGCAAAGCCTCTAATATGGTCTCATCCATGATATTAGGCAGAGCACAGTACATTTTCTAAAAAGCAGCATAAAAGGGTAAGACTGAGGATTTATGGATATCTCTGGGAGTATGCCAGAAGACAATTAGGCTTATTTTATAAAGTCCAAAAAATGTAGAGTCCTAATTATCCATTACAACCCCCAACACGCACACACATAGCTGCTGACCAGACACTCTTCCATCATATTCCAAGTCCTCTAGACACTCCGTCTCCAGTAGCCACCTAGGTTCTACTATCCCTTTTCGAGAAGGATCCATCTTCTCTATCAGCAGCTCCCCTCTATCATAGCTCTCAGCAGCTCTCAGCTTTCTTTTCTGGGTTCCCTAACTTTGGGTTCATTTTGGCCTATGCCTCCCCAGGAAGCCTCAAGCCAGTAAATTCCTGTCCAACACAAGACTCCTCAGCAGGGGAGGCAAGCGGAAGTGGGCAGCAATTACTTTTAATGCTTTATCTTTTCCTTTTCCCTTGCCAAATGTTCAAAGTAAAAATTGCTGTCACCTTTTCAAAAAAATAAAATCAGATGTCTTGCAAGAAGTCCCATGTCCTTCAGACTTTCAGATATGACTCTGCCTGCTCAGGTGTCAAGCTCGTTCATTGGATTCTCAGAAAAGAAGAGAAATGAGAAGTCTAAGGAGTCCCTCAGAGGCAGAGCACCCTGGTGCGGGTCTCCTACCGACTCCACCCCACAGCTCTGATCAGAGACTTCTGCTATTTCATCCATGTTTTGGGGAGTAAGGGAGGTGTCTGAATAAACACCACAGACTGAGTGAATTATGTAAGAAATATGGGTTTGATCTCTGGGCTGGGAAGACCCCCTGGAGAAGAAAATGGCAACCCAATCCAGTATTCTTGCCTGGAAAATTTGATGGGCAGAGGAGCTTGGTGGGCTACAGTCCATGAGGTCACAAAGAGTCAGATACAACTGAGCAATGAAGCAGTCAAGGGAGCTTGAACACAGACATTTACTTCTCACAGTTCTGGAGGCAGGAAGTTCAAGATCAAAGCGCCGTCAGGTCTGGTTTCTCTTGAGACCTCTCCCTATGGCTCGTGGGCGGCCACCTTCTCACCGTCCTCACAGGGCCTCTTCACTGAGCACTAACATTCCGGGTGTCTCTCCCTCTTCTTATAAGGACACCAGTTCTTTAGGGTTAGGGCCCCACCCTTACTACTTTACTTAACCTTAATAACCTCCCTAACCCCCTCCAGTACTCTTGCCTGGAGAATCCCGTGGACAGAGGAGCCTGGTGGGCTACAGTCCACGGGGTTACAAAGAGTCAGATGTGAATGAGCAGCTTAGCCCAGTACAGTAGAGCACACCCGCCTCAAGCCCTTCTCTTGAATACAGTCCCACTGTGGGCTTAGGTTACCTTATGAACTTTGGGAGGGCACATTTCGGTCCAAAGTGGGAAGGGTGAAGGAGTAAGTGTGTCACAGTCAGTTGTCTTCAGACATTTCCAGGATCAAGACAGGGCAGTGGTGGAGCCTGTGATGTCTGGAGTAGAGGACCCACAAATGGGCAAATTAAAGAAATAAACCCCCCACTGGCCAAACACAACACAACTGTTTTCAAGCTCTGCTATAGAATTTCTGGAAACTTTCGACATTAAGGGAAAACTGCTTGGGCAAGCATCAGAGGCCCAGCTAGTGTTCACCTGTTCTGCCTTTGCTTTCTGTTGGGTGATGAGAATTCTGTTTGCTTTGAGATGAGGGGCAGAGAGACAGCTGCACACCTTTAGTTCCTTCAGATGGACACAGAGTTTCAGAAGGTAAGATATGTGTGTCAATTTCCTTCAACATTTACTTCTGGCCTTTAATTTCCACATATAGAGTAGAAAGAACTCATTTCTACAGCCTGAACTAAAAGCTCAGTTAATAGATGTTTGCGTCTATAAGAAATCAGACACACGGCTAATATGCCAGATTTGTTGTTGTTGCTGTTTAGTAGCTAAGTTGTGCTCGACTCTTTGTGACCCCATGGATTGTAGCCCACCAGGGTCCTCTGTCCATGGGATTTCCCAGGAAGAATACTGAAGTGGGCTGCCATTTCCTCCTCCAGGGGATCTTCCTGACCCAGGGATCAAACGCTTGTCTCCTGCATTTGCAGGTGGATTCTTTACCAATGAGCCACCTGGGAAGCCCCAATATGCCAGATAAATGTTACCAAATTCTTAATTCCTCAGATCCCCAGTCAGATGACAAGTAGGTTTCACGCCACAAGCCTATTCTGGTCCACTAGCCATGACTGCCTGGAGTCCTGTGCTGAGAAGGACTCTGAATTTTCAGATCAAACTAATAAATACAGGGCTCTCATCAATCAACTGCATCTATCAGGGATGACAGACAGAAGGAGGGCTTTGAGGCACCAGAATATGAAAGCCTAGGGAATTAGCAGCTTGTCTAGGACACTCTTGTCTTGGATAAGATCCAGCGTGGCACCAGCCAGACAAAAAAATCCCTCACTTTGTAGGTGCAACAAAGGGGTGAATGCTCCGCAGTGCTTTACGGGGCCAATAAGCACACAGAGACACAGAAAAAAAATCCAAATTATTTCTTTGTAATTGGAAGAAAAATCAAGATCATGTGAAATAAAAGTAGCATACATACTCTACAATTTTAACATGAAATCCAAAGAAACAAATGTGTATTGAGTGTTATGTTATTTTTTTTTTGGTTTGTTCAGGAAGTTGGTGGTTAGTTTTATGGTTTTGATTTAAAAAGAAAATCTCTGTAATAATCTTACTGATTTTCTCCTCTTCAAATAAGCAATATTCTGTGGGAAAAGGCCAACCATCCTTTCTCGGCACTACCTCTTTCTTCTGGAGATTATTAATTTCTTTTTAATAGACCTCATACTGCAAAATCAAATTTTTATATCACAAAGGGATTTACATTTATCTTGGACTGCATACTCTTCATCGTCTATCAAACTGAATTTAAGTTTCTAATTGAAATAATTTTTCAAGTGTTGAGCAATAAAAAGGCATAAGTGATAGGTTTAAATTATTTATTCATCTTATTTATAATTAATTTGGTTTTGTTCCTTGCTGCACAGTGAGGCTAACTCAATGTGTTTGATTTTCAAATCTTTCCTATCATTAGGCAACAACAGAAATGGCTGTTTTTTTCTGCCCTTCTTTTGTTTCATTGGTCCCAGGGGACTGAGGCTATATCAATTTAAATCACAGTTAAATTTAACACATTAACTTTGTTTTATAACACAGTGCTCCAAAAGGAGATTCATAAATAGATCATGCCTATTTTTAGTCAAATTAAAAAAAAATTACCCACCTAGTAAGATGAATTATTGTATTAACAAAGATCTCATTCTTCATCATTTAAGGACTGGGCATGCTTTGGTCTGTATTCTTACTTGAGTTAAAACTGATAAGATTAATATACCTTTCACATGTGTTACATAGTAGATCCTCTAGTTGACACCACTTGCAGGTGGTACTAGTGGTAAAGAGCCTGCCTGCCAATGCAGGAGACCTAAGAGACGCAGGTTCATTCCCTGCATTGGGAAGATCCCCTGGGAAAGTAAATGGCAACCCACTCTACTCTTCTTGCCTGAGAGATCCCATGGACAAAGGAGCCTGGTGGGCTACAGCCCATAGTGTCACACAGAGTAGGACATGACTGAAGTGACTGAACATGTAACTAATTGATATGGTTAACCGGTCTAAATATTATCTAAAACTTTTTTTTCCAACATCTCTATCTGGATATCTCTCTTGTAGCACAAACTCAGGACCAAACTGAATGCATCATTTCCTCCCACCTAACCATCTGCCTGCTCATGTTTCCTCTTTCTGGTTATGGCATCATGATCACCTTCAGCATTCTAAGGTCGCTGGTTACTCTCTGCTCCCGAATACACACACTGTCCCAGCCTTGTTCATTTCACCACTGCTCCATATAACACCCTTGATAATCTCTTCCTCCACCAAGTTCCCAGCCACTGGACAACCCTATAGCCAATACATATACATACTACCCACTCTTTCCCCCTAATGCCCAAGTAATGCACCTGCTCTGCTCACAAACCTACAAAGTTACCCTTTGACTCAATGGATATGCTCAAGCTTCCCATATTCCCATTTATTCAGGCTGGGTCCTATCTCTGCAGCTTCATCCACTGCTGCTGATGCTGCTAAGTTGCTTCAGTTGTGTCTGACTCTGTGCAACCCCATAGATGGCAGCCCACCAAGCTTCTCTGTCCCTGGGATTCTCCAGGCAAGAACACTGGACTGCGTTGCCATTTCCTTCTCCAAAGCATGAAAGTGAAAAGTGAAAGTGAAGTCACTCAGTCGTGTCCAACTCTTAACAATCCCATGGACTGTAGCCTTCTAGGCTCCTCCACCCATGGGATTTTCCAGGCAAGAGTACCGGAGTGGATTGCCATTGCCTTCTCCGAGCTTCATCCACTAGTACTTGGTAATTGGATAGTGACAAACCAGGTCTTACATGTAAGACCTTATTTAACAGTAAGCCCCTTGATTACACCAAGTATATCTTTGCTGCTCACACAATGTCTTATATCCTTAGATACTCAACGAATATCTGTAGAATACATGATCAAAGAGTGGGTCAAAAACAAAATACAGAGAATAGAATAATCAAGTAATGTGAAACTCAAGCCAAAACCACAGACAATATGATGGGCAGGAAGATTCAGCCACTGCCTGGAATGAATCAGAAATAACTGACTGCGTCAAAAACCTGAAAGTGCATACAAGCAAGTGCCTAGTTGACAGCACTTCAAGTGATCTGATTGCTTCGTCCACAGTGGGCCTCCACAAGCTCCAGGTGTCCCAGCAGGAAAGGATAGGGACTTTCCTTGGCCTGGAAGATACAGTAACTTGACCATGAGGATCAGGGTGAGGTATAAGAACAAAAGCAATATCAAGTAAAATTGCAAACATTTACTGAGCTTCTCTTATGAGAGGTGCCATGTCCTATCCATCTCAGCTTATTCAATCGTGAAAACAACCCTCTGAAGGTAACAAGAGTACACAGCTGCTGAGTGGCTTCTAAGAGACTCTTCTTAGCCTAACACTTCAGCTCCTCTCCTGTAGGGATGATACTTCCCCATCTGCCACCTTGTGGGAGGAGTCAGCTGCCCTGTCTGACTACTGCCCTGTCTACTGACATCAGCATTGGAGAGGTGTCATGCTATGGCCGATAATGGCAAGTAAGCAGGCATGAAGTATGAAAATCCAAGCAGAAGTTTTAGAAGGTTCCCAAAAGGCCTGGGGGAAATGGCCTGCCCCAAGTAACACTGCCTTTAGGTGGGCCCTAGGGGAGCAGAGCCGTAGCCAACATTCAACCTGACACATCATGCAAGACTTTGGGGTTCATGGTTACTATTCAGAACTCAGCAATGGCTGAGCCAGGATTCACAGCCAGAGCCTACATGTTCATCCATCACAATCTTCTGTTCTCTTAAGCACATGCCCTATTATTAGAAGATACCCCAAGTCTACTTCTGTTGGGCTTTGTCCCCTCGTTCCTGCAAGTTCAGTCCCGCAAGTTCTAGAAGTTGGTTAGGTGTGCAGAATCTCAGCCCACCACTCCAGGATCTGTATTTTAACAGAATCACTACATATGTGATGTGCTGGTTTAACCCATCTGCATGACTATCTAGCTTCATGACAGGACAAGGTCAAGGGCCATGAACTGGAAATGCACAAGCATCTACTTGTTTTTCTAGGAATCAGAGGGGGAGGACCTACGTGTTGTAATATCATTGTTGTATGACTTTCTAGGACTTGCTCTAGACACTAAATAATGTCCTTTGATGGAGCAGTTCACACTCACTGCTGGCTATACTGACCTCTTGTTCACAACCCAGTGGCTTGTTTATTGAACAAATAAACATTAGATTGTAACAGTCCTCATCAGTGGCTGTCAGCATGTGAAAAAATGACATATCACACTCTTCTTTTCTATCCCGTTCCAAGATCCCATTATTGGTTTATCACCCTTTTGATGAATGACAGTGATCATTACCATAACAGTAAACACCGTAGCTTCCCAAACACAAAGCTATCATAATAATTAGTAGAGGAATATAGCCCATACCCTAGAGAAGGCAATGGCACCCCACTTCAGTACTCTTGCCTGGAAAATGTATGGATGGAGGAGCCTGGTGGGCTGCAGTTCATGGGGTTGCAAAGAGTCTGACACGACTGAGCAACTTCATTTTCACTTTTTACTTTCATGCATTGGAGAAGGAAATGGCAACCCACTCCAGTGTTCTTGCCTGGAGAATCCCAGGGATGGTGGAGCCTGGTGGGCTGCCATCTCTATAGTGTCACTCAGAGTCAGACGCGACTGAAGCTTCTTAGCAGCAGCAACAGCATAGCCCATACCCAGTGCTGCAGAACTCGGTATCATGGTCTTCTCTCCACATGGCCCTAAAACCAGTCACGGTGAGCAAGAGTATCCAAGTGGACATGGAAATGAGTAATGACCTTTCAAGATGGTGGATAATTCAGGTGGAACAACTACCTACACATCTGAGACAGTTTGTCCCCTGTGAAAGCTAAGGTTTTTGACAGGCTGGTTTATGAATAAATTCATGACATGAGACATTTCCAAAATGTCTGTTAAGAACCATTTCAAAATGAAGTCATCAAAATTACTGCAAAATGTATACTTTAAATTCAAACAGCCGGGGGAAAGAGTGTGCTTGTTATGTAGAATTCATTAACAGTATTTCAGAGTGCAGCCTCTATAAACATTTGTTTAGGATGGCTTTTATGCAATTGTTTGGAACATAAGCAGAGAAAGAGCTGAATGGGAAATTCCAGAAGCCCAGAGCTTGTTCAACTTGTTTTTCTTTCCTGCCTTGTTAGAAAGAAATCATTTCTTTTTCTTCAAACTTTAGTGCAATTGGAAGAATCTGATTTTTTTCTAATTTATCAGTTTATGTTCTTGAGAGTACAGAACATCACTTTAATGTGGGAAATGAGAGTCATACACTGATATTTTCTCTCTCATTATCGTGCAGGGGGAAAAAAGACCCTTTATTATATGCAAATGACTCTTCATAGGTATCTAATTCACTTATAAATATGTGCACATTCACAAACTCACATTATACTGATCCTTATGTATTTATCAGCCTGGAGCTGCTAAAGGATGAGATTATATGGGCAGACAATCAAATTAGCCAATTGAGGAGTTTTAAGTCAAAAAAATGCTAAGAGGGAAAAGAAACTATTCTTAATATAGGAATGAACTGAGTGGCTGGTTAAGGATTAGAAATATTATGGTTGCACCACAAAGAAGAAATGCTCTATTTGATCTAAAAGGAGAAGCTGATTAAAGTCTAAATAAATTTATATTTTAAAAAAGTCTACTATAACATAGCTTCATCCACTAGTACTTGGTAATTGGATAGTGACAAACCAGGTCTTACATGTAAGACCTTATTTAACAGTAAGCCCCTTGATTACACCAAGTATATCTTTGCTGCTCACACAATGTCTTATATCCTTAGATACTCAACGAATATCTGTAGAATACATGATCAAAGAGTGGGTCAAAAACAAAATACAGAGAATAGAATAATCAAGTAATGTGAAACTCAAGCCAAAACCACAGACAATATGATGGGCAGGAAGATTCAGCCACTGCCTGGAATGAATCAGAAATAACTGACTGCGTCGAAAACCTGGAAGTGCATACAAGCAAGTGCCTAGTTGACAGCACTTCAAGTGATCTGATTGCTTCGTCCACAGTGGGCCTCCACAAGCTCCAGGTGTCCCAGCAGGAAAGGATAGGGGCTTTCCTTGGCCTGGAAGATACAGTAACTTGACCATGAGGATCAGGGTGAGGTATAAGAACAAAAGCAATATCAAGTAAAATTGCAAACATTTACTGAGCTTCTCTTATGAGAGGTGCCATGTCCTATCCATCTCAGCTTATTCAATCGTGAAAACAACCCTCTGAAGGTAACAAGAGTACACAGCTGCTGAGTGGCTTCTAAGAGACTCTTCTTAGCCTAACACTTCAGCTCCTCTCCTGTAGGGATGATACTTCCCCATCTGCCACCTTGTGGGAGGAGTCAGCTGCCCTGTCTGACTACTGCCCTGTCTACTGACATCAGCATTGGAGAGGTGTCATGCTATGGCCGATAATGGCAAGTAAGCAGGCATGAAGTATGAAAATCCAAGCAGAAGTTTTAGAAGGTTCCCAAAAGGCCTGGGGGAAATGGCCTGCCCCAAGTAACACTGCCTTTAGGTGGGCCCTAGGGGAGCAGAGCCGTAGCCAACATTCAACCTGACACATCATGCAAGACTTTGGGGTTCATGGTTACTATTCAGAACTCACAATGGCTGAGCCAGGATTCACAGCCAGAGCCTACATGTTCATCCATCACAATCTTCTGTTCTCTTAAGCACATGCCCTATTATTAGAAGATACCCCAAGTCTACTTCTATTGGGCTTTGTCCCCTCGTTCCTGCAAGTTCAGTCCCGCAAGTTCTAGAAGTTGGTTAGGTGTGCAGAATCTCAGCCCACCACTCCAGGATCTGTATTTTAACAGAATCACTACATATGTGATGTGCTGGTTTAACCCATCTGCATGACTATCTAGCTTCATGACAGGACAAGGTCAAGGGCCATGAACTGGAAATGCACAAGCATCTACTTGTTTTTCTAGGAATCAGAGGGGGAGGACCTACGTGTTGTAATATCATTGTTGTATGACTTTCTAGGACTTGCTCTAGACACTAAATAATGTCCTTTGATGGAGCAGTTCACACTCACTGCTGGCTATACTGACCTCTTGTTCACAACCCAGTGGCTTGTTTATTGAACAAATAAACATTAGATTGTAACAGTCCTCATCAGTGGCTGTCAGCATGTGAAAAAATGACATATCACACTCTTCTTTTCTATCCCGTTCCAAGATCCCATTATTGGTTTATCACCCTTTTGATGAATGACAGTGATCATTACCATAACAGTAAACACCGTAGCTTCCCAAACACAAAGCTATCATAATAATTAGTAGAGGAATATAGCCCATACCCTAGAGAAGGCAATGGCACCCCACTTCAGTACTCTTGCCTGGAAAATGCATGGATGGAGGAGCCTGGTGGGCTGCAGTTCATGGGGTTGCAAAGAGTCTGACACGACTGAGCAACTTCATTTTCACTTTTTACTTTCATGCATTGGAGAAGGAAATGGCAACCCACTCCAGTGTTCTTGCCTGGAGAATCCCAGGGATGGTGGAGCCTGGTGGGCTGCCATCTCTATAGTGTCACTCAGAGTCAGACGCGACTGAAGCTTCTTAGCAGCAGCAACAGCATAGCCCATACCCAGTGCTGCAGAACTCGGTATCATGGTCTTCTCTCCACATGGCCCTAAAACCAGTCACGGTGAGCAAGAGTATCCAAGTGGACATGGAAATGAGTAATGACCTTTCAAGATGGTGGATAATTCAGGTGGAACAACTACCTACACATCTGAGACAGTTTGTCCCCTGTGAAAGCTAAGGTTTTTGACAGGCTGGTTTATGAATAAATTCATGACATGAGACATTTCCAAAATGTCTGTTAAGAACCGTTTCAAAATGAAGTCATCAAAATTACTGCAAAATGTATACTTTAAATTCAAACAGCCGGGGGAAAGAGTGTGCTTGTTATGTAGAATTCATTAACAGTATTTCAGAGTGCAGCCTCTATAAACATTTGTTTAGGATGGCTTTTATGCAATTGTTTGGAACATAAGCAGAGAAAGAGCTGAGTGGGAAATTCCAGAAGCCCAGAGCTTGTTCAACTTGTTTTTCTTTCCTGCCTTGTTAGAAAGAAATCATTTCTTTTTCTTCAAACTTTAGTGCAATTGGAAGAATCTGATTTTTTTCTAATTTATCAGTTTATGTTCTTGAGAGTACAGAACATCACTTTAATGTGGGAAATGAGAGTCATACACTGATATTTTCTCTCTCATTATCGTGCAGGGGGAAAAAAGACCCTTTATTATATGCAAATGACTCTTCATAGGTATCTAATTCACTTATAAATATGTGCACATTCACAAACTCACATTATACTGATCCTTATGTATTTATCAGCCTGGAGCTGCTAAAGGATGAGATTATATGGGCAGACAATCAAATTAGCCAATTGAGGAGTTTTAAGTCAAAAAAATGCTAAGAGGGAAAAGAAACTATTCTTAATATAGGAATGAACTGAGTGGCTGGTTAAGGATTAGAAATATTATGGTTGCACCACAAAGAAGAAATGCTCTATTTGATCTAAAAGGAGAAGCTGATTAAAGTCTAAATAAATTTATATTTTAAAAAAGTCTACTATAACATCAGAATTGAAGAAAATCAATTTGTAAATAACAGAGAATAGAAATCACCATAGATGCACCCAAAAAGGAAAGGCAAATACTTTAGAGTACATAAAATTTAGTAATATTTATATTCCAAAGAGGTGTCCCATAAACAAAATTAAAATGCAATGAGTTTCAAAATTTTACATCCTGTTAAAAAATTAATAACCCTAATACACAACAACAACAAAAAGATCATAAACTTATTTTTCAAATAAATCGGCAAAAAAAAAAAAGAGAGAAATGGGCAAAGCACATGAATAGGCAGCAATAAAATTCCAAAAATAACCTAAATGCACAACAGGGGGACTGGCTAATAAACTGTGGACATATATTTACATATAATAAAACAGAATGCTATGTGAGTGTTGGACTATAAAGAAAGCTGAGCACCAAAGAATCAATGCTTTTGAACTGTGGTGTTGGAGAAGGCTCTTGAGAGTCCCTTGGACTGCAAGGAGATCCAACCAGTCCATCCTAAAGGAAATCAGTTCTGAATATTCATTGGAAGGACTGATGCTGAAGCTGAAATTCCAATACTTTGGCCAACTGATGTGAACAATTGACTCATTTGAAAAGACTCTGATACTGAGAAAGATTGAAGGTGGGAGAAGGGGATGACAGAGGATAAGATGGTTGGATAGCATCACCAACTTAATGAACATGAGTTTGAGCATACTCTGGGAGGTGGTGATGGATAGGGAGGCCTGGTGTGCTGCAGTCCATGGAGCTGCAAAGAGTCAGACACAACTGAGTGACTGAACTGAACTGAACCATTAAAAATTTTTAGAAGAATACATATTGATGTTGGAAATGTTCACAAAACAGTGGAAAAAAAACAGATAAGATAAATATTTGAAAGAGATATCCCAAAATATTAACAGTATATATCTCTACATTGTAGAACTACAAGTGTTTTCTTGTCTTTTTGATGTATGCACAAATATTTAACAAAATTTACATTCATTTTATGTTGTTTTTCAATTTGAAAAATGATAACAAACATTGTGAAAAATTTTAAAGGGTTTAAAACTGGAACCATTTAGAGAAAAGATTTTAGGTAAGTGCAAGAGATATTCTTCTCAATCTTATAAAGTTATAGCCTAAGCCATTGAGGTATGTCGCTTTCAAGAATAAAGTGAGATAGTATCTTAGAAGAGTGTCTTTCCCTAGGCTGACATTTGTCAGGAGCTGTGTTTGTAGGCAAAGGAAAATGTTGATTCATAAATGTAAGGAGAAAGCTGGACCAGTAGGTTCCTTGTGCTTCATTCAGAGTCTGTGTTTACCACATCAGTGACAGTCTTGCCAGAACACCTGCTCTGTTCTGGACTGAGCTGCTTGACAGGCCCAGACTGCTGGGTTTTAGATTGGGTGGCACCTCCTCACTAACTGATTCTACACTGTCAACAGGTTGAGATGGGAGCTAACACATCAACTTAAGTTTACTGCATGCATCATCCCCCCATCCTCTCACATGAAAACCAACCACCAGGGTCACTGATCAGTAAAACACAAGGAAAACAATCTCAAAATAAACTACCCTACAATATCAGCGTCTTATTACTGTCATGACCTAACACAAATTTGGTGACTTAAAACAACTCAAATGTATTCTCTTATAGTTCTAGAGACCAGAAGTCTAAGACTCCTTTCACGGGACTAATGTCAAGATGTCAGCAGACCTGAGCTTCCTCTGGAGGCTCCATGGGGTGGGGGTAGGGGACAGGCAGCAATCTATCTCCTCGAACTTTCCAGCTTCTTGGGGCTGCTAACATTCCTTGGCTGTGATCCCTTCCTTGCATCACTCATATCTTTTGCTTTGTCGTGACATCTTCTACTGCCCCACTGGTCTCCCACTCCCTCTTAGAAGGGGTTTGATACATCAAACCTAATAGACAGTCCAGGAGAATTTCTCCATGTCCAGAGCCTTCATTTAAATATATTTGCAATGGGTAGTTCTATTCCTGAGCTTCCTCCCTGGCTCAACAGTAAAGAATCTGCCTGCAGGAGCCACAGGAGACTCAGGTTAGATTCCCTAGGTTAGAAAAATCCCCTGACGGAGGGCATGGAAACCCGCTCCAGTATTCTTGCCTGGAGAATCCCATGGACACAGAAGCCTGGTGGACTACAGTCCATAGTGTTGCAAAGAGTCAGACATGACTCAAGTGACAGCACAGTACAGTTCTATTCTTAGTTTTTCATGACATTGTACAGGAGACAGAGGTCAAGACCATTCCCAAGGAAAAGAAATGCAAAAAGCGAAATGGCTGTCTGGAGAGGCCTTACAAATAGCTGTGAAAAGAAGAGAGGTGAAAAGAAAAGGAGAAAAGGAAAGATATAGGCATCTGAATGCAGAGTTCCAAGAATAGCAAGAAGAGATAAGAAAGCCTTCTTCATCAATCAATGCAAAGCAATACAGGAAAACAACAGAATGGGAAAGACTAGAGAGCTCTTCAAGAAAATTAGAGATACCAAGGGAACATTTCATGCAAAGATGGGCTCGATAAAGGACAGAAATGGTCTGGACCTAACAAAAGCAGAAGATACTAAGAAGAGGTGGCAAGAATACACAGAAAAACTGTACAGAAAAGATTTTCACAATCAAGATAATCACAATGGTGTGATCACTCACCTAGAGCCAGATATCCTGGAATGTGAAGTCAAGTGAGCCTTAGGAAGCATCACTACGAACAAAGAGAGTGGAGGAGATAGAATTCCAGTTGAGCTGTTTCAAATCCTCAAAGATGATGCTGTGAAAGTGCCGCACTCAATATGCCAGCACATTTGGAAAACTCAGCAGTGGTCACAGGACTGGAAAAGGTCAGTTTTCATTCCAATCCCAAAGGCAATGCCAAAGAATGCTCAGACTACCACACAAATGCACTCATCTCACATGCTAGTAAAGTAATGCTCAAAATTCTCCAAGCCAGGCTTCAGCAATACTTGAACTGTGAACTCCCTGATGTTCAAGCTGGTTTTTGAAAAGGCAGAGGAACCAGAGATCAAATGGCCAGCATCTGCTGGATCATGGAAAAAGCAAGAGAGTTCCAGAAAAACATCTATTTCTGCTTTATTGACTATGCCAAAGCTTTTGACTGTGTGG